>PVIJ01000810.1:0-11216 GCA_004024925.1 Scalopus aquaticus
GCAGCGGTTGAGCGCTGCGCTGTGGAGCTGTCGGCAGCGGCGACGCGAGTTCGACGCCCAGCCGGGGAGAATCCCACATGGCGCGGCAGACCTCTCCTGCCTCGCCCGCTGCTCCCCTCAGCAGTGTATTTCTGATCTGCCTGTTCTGCTCCCCACTCTGTCTCTGGTGAACCCTCTCGCCGCCCCACGCCTCTGGCCTATACCCCAGCTTGTATGTATAAATAAATAAATCTTAAAAAAAAAAAAAAAAGAATGGCCACACTGGAGGGCCCCAGCCCCACCCCTCCACCCCACCTGTGGGTTCAGACATCACAGCCCACCGAATCTCTCCCCCACCCCCAAGCTTTCAGCTTGGCACTAACAAGCAAATTATCAAGTACACTAAGGCCCCTTTATTTACAGAGAATTCATTCCACACCCCCTGGAGATGCCTGAAATTGCATATAGTACTGAGCCCCATAAATACACTGTTTTTTCCAATACACACAAACCTGTGATAAAGTTTGACTTGTACATTACGCACAGTAATAGATTAACAACTAATAACAAAATAGAACAATTATACCAATACATGCTGTAATAAATGTGATATGAATATACCATCTCCTCTCCCCCTCCTCTCCTTCTCTCTTCCTCCCCAGCGCCACTGTATATACTATTTTCAGACCACAGATACCTGGAATTGAGAGAAGAGAACACGAGGCTAAGGGGCAAGCACTGTATGTAAACACACAGTTCTCAAACTTAACAGATGGGTTCAAACCCAAGTTTTGTCACTTACTGCCTTGGGACCTAAAGCAAACCTCAATGTCCTCGTCTGTGAAATAGGGGTAATAATAGCACCTAGCCAAAAAGGGTGTCAGGAGGATTAAAATACGTCCTCATATGAGTAACACTTAGCCAGGTGTCTGAGCTATAGAAAGCATCTGTACTTGTTAATCACTATTCTTCTTAACGCCACATCCCCTCCCACGCCACTGGGGCATCCTGCCACCAGCAGTGCCTGGGATGGGACAGGTCCTCGCACAGTGGGACCAACTGAGGGACAGAGGAAGAGTTAGGGGTGGTCGAAACCCAGGTAGGAAGCGCCTTATTTATTTTTAGTGTGTAATGAGAAACATTAAAGCTTAACATTACAAATAGCTTCCCTGGTCATAATGGTGGGAAATAGAGATGAAGTCGCACTAACCTGGTTTCTGAATACCAAACTTCCAAACGCTTACTTATTAGAAACATACACAATGCATTAATTCAGGGGTACAGTATACAATGCCCACAATATTTTGAGAGTAATCTGGAGGATTCTGCCTGATAAATCATGAAGCTTGAGAACCATTAAGTTAAGCCTAAATTAAATCCATGGTCATGAGCCAAAATCTTCGAGCACATTGATAGTATACAGAACTATGGAAGAAGAAAACCCAGAAACTGTGGTCTGGCAAAAGGTTCTACCCAGTCTTGGCGTTTGCTGGGCACTGCCTAACAAGGTCCTGCTTTTGGCATTACATTTGTTGAGTTTTCACCAGAATCTTACTTTCAGAGAAGCACTGGGGTTTGTCTCTTTCCCAGTCTTCAGAGTCCATTTTCACAGCTGAGTTCTCCATGAGGGACATTTTCAGTGAGATGATATGACTCACAGGAGCCTGGGGTAAAGGCAGGGCCTGTGGAGAAAGGAAGCTCAGCGTTGGCAACTTCTGAGCCCAAGAAACCTGGTCGGATGGCCCGCGTGCGGAGAAGGCTGCCAGCCTTGCTCTAAGCCTAAAATAGCTTGCCTCATGCCGGAAGGCCTGCTGGGCCAGACTGCTCTTCTGTCCATCACTCTTTCTTCAATGTTCGCCTATCCAGAGCAATGTTATATAATTGCTGAGTCACACTGCAAAATAAGTCACAATATCATTTCTATGGATCTTGACAAGAATTTATAGAAGTGTTTGAAATGCGTTGCTCTAGACCTGGGACTGGCAAACTTTGGCCCACAGACTAAATCTGCTCATTTTTAAATAAAGTCTTATTGGAACACAGCAGTGTCTTTGTTTACATGTTTCCTGTGGCTGTTCTCTGGCCAGTGAAGACTATCATATTCTATCCAACCTTTACAGAACAAGGTTGCTCTAGTCTAACCTTTGTAAAGAACAGCATCTTCTTTGCAGCCTCTTGTGAAGAACTGATCCTCCAAAGATCCCAGGAGGCTCAACTTCTGATGTCTTGGAAAGGCTGACACAGAAACCCCTCACTTAGAGAGGTTGGAGGAGATTTCTAACCCCACTACCTTTCTGCATTATAGAGAAATGTCACAAAGAAAATTTACAAAGAAATTTCCCCAACAATAGTTCAGGACATCACAGTGATGAAAGTGGGGCAAGAATTCCCATTTTACAGATGAAGTTCTCATCTCAACTTTTAAGCATACAGACATGGCAGTTTGTGTGAAAACACACACCTTTGAGAATGATTTAGGAGTGAGATAAAGAGCACTCAATGCTCCTGCAAAAAAAAAAAAAATTTAGGGCCTCCCTGGTGGCGCAGCGGTTGAGCGCTGCGCTGTGGAGCTGTCGGCAGCGCGCGATGCGAGTTCGATGCCCAGCCAGGGAGAATCCCATATGGGGCGGCAGACCTCTCCTGCCTTGCCCGCTGCTCCCCACAGCAGTGTATTTCTGATCTGCCTGTTCTGCTCCCCACTCTGTCTCTGGTGAACCCTCTCGCCGCCCTACGCCTCTGGCCTGTGCCCCAGCTTGTATGTATAAATAAAATAAATCTTTAAAAAAAAAATTTAAAAGGAAAAGACGGGCTAGAAGGTTTGGCAGCAAGGACAGTGAGCAAAAGGAGAGGATGACCCCAGGGAGCTCTGGGAGGTGGGAGAGCTGATGGGCCTATAGGGGCACACAAATCTATATGTGATTTTAAATTATTTGTTGCTTGGCTGCATCTTGAGTCCAAAACTACACAACTCTACTGTCTTTGCAGTTAAATCAAGATAAATCAAAAGACAAGCGTTGGAGGCACTAAAGAGGGCAGAGAATGAGGCAGCCACAGGATATCAGGACAAGAGCTGTCTGGCGGAAATGTAGGCACCCAAACACATAAAGGTCGGGCAGGGCTGTGGGAGGCCGACCCACATGGCTGGAGGCCCTGGGGACATCCCTGTAAGCTGCTTATGGAACTTCCAATTATGTCAAGATAAATGTAGGTGGCCTCCAAAGAACTCCCTAAAAGAGTAGGGCATTTGGTCATCAGAGATCCAACTCATTCCACCTAAGAACGTTCAAAATAATAGAATCTCTTTCTGAAGACAAGGACTTTCTGGAGTCTGAAATCAGCCTTCTCAGCCCTAGAGAAGAAGCAGCATTGACAGGACTTGCAGATTTCTAAAGCTGAGAGTCTGCCTTGCTCTCCAGTAATGCACTGCTTCTCCCATTCTGGGAGACCTCAGGCTGCTGCTGAGCACAGGGATCTGAGAACACACCTGGAAATTTAGAAAATCCACAGAGGGGCAGGTTTCTAGCAGGGAAAATACAAAGCAGGGGCCAGACACGGCTGTGCTTCCCTATCCAGGTGGTCTGACCCTATCCAGTGGGTCTGAGCCCGGGATGAGGACCACCTACCTGGATGAAGTGTCTTGGCGCCTGGAGCACTGTTTGTCTTCTGCCCTTGGGCTCTCTGATCTGGAGGGACCAGGTCTGGTTCTCATTTTGGATAATAAATTTGGGAGTGTATATGCAAATGCAGGGACAGCATTCCTTTAGCCAATAACAAATAGCATCTTAAGTTATCAGCCATCACTCACCAGCTGCCATTTTGCACACCAAGGGTATAAACAAATTTCTGTGGGTAGTGTCATTCTGCCAGGGACTGACACTTCAAGGCACTTGCCAGGATAGTCCAATGCTAAGATGTAGAACAGACAGGTAAGGGAACAGAAAGAGGAGACACAGGGACCTCGCTGGGCAGTAACAGAGATGCTGGGAAGTCCTGTCCTCATGTTGCCTCTTCACCCCAGTCCCAGGGTTCAGACAGATGGAGTCTCCATGCCCCAGAGAAAAATCTTTCCTTCCACACACACTCCAGGATGTCACCAACTCTGCTACTGCCTCTTCTCTGTCCCCCAAGGGGCCCTCCCTGACCAAACCCACCAAAGGCCAGCTTCTCTCTACAGTGTTTGGGCCATTTACTTACATGTTCTTGCATTTTGCATTGCATTTGCTCTTGTCGGTTAGTACAGCTGTGCTTCACAATGCCAAAAACAGCTGTTCCATGCAGAGGAAATCCACACAAGCAATTGAAATAATAGCTTCCGGGCCGTCCAGCACCAGCATCCTCACACAGAGACAAAGGCTACCACCCTAGGAGTCAGCCATGGCTCTCTCACCAGCCAAGTCCACTGCTTTCTTCATCCCCTTCGGAGGTGCTTTCTTCCTGCTTTCTAGACAAGAGACATGCAGTTAAAGACGTTAAGCAATTTACCCAAGATCACAGACCCGGTGACAGGCTGCATAGGAGCTGAGCGCCAGCCTTCCTAGCCTACTGCCACCCCATCTCTTAGATACCATGCAGATTAGGGTCTCACCTGGTCTTTCTCCACACGTACACACATCCACATAACACACAAAGAGTGTGTGTGACAGTTACTGTGTAGCTTGCCTTTCCTGCTTAACAGGTCTCGCCTTTTCCACTGAGTGTATCTGGATATCATTTCATTTCGTCAATACTTTTCTACATTATTTTGAAGGGCTGCAAGGTATTTCATTATTTATCTAAAACCTGGAACAATGTTATTCCCTTAACAGAATAAAAATCCCTAATTTGTAATGTTAAACTCCTAGCAAGGAAAAATCTTTGTTTGGAGAATTGTTGATAAAGCTTTGGGATGGGAACGAGATTGTGAAGGGAAAGATGAAGTAAAAATAAAGTCAAAATGGTCACCAAGTTGCTCTCTAGGAAGGTGGGCTGACATAATTACAGGTGTGTCTGGTGTGCTGAATTCTGGAATGTGCGAGAATGTGAGCATGAGGGCCCAGCACTGCTCTCTGAATGGGGAAGATGAAGATGGATACAGGGGTGTCATATTGGGATAGATGCAAAAATACAATTGTAGAGATGTTGCCCCAAAAGTTCCAGGACAAGGAAGGGAAATGAGAGAGAACAGTTATGTCTACAATGGGGGAGCATTATATAGTGTGGTGTAGAATGTTCAATGTAAACTCTCACTTCAACACTCCCTCAAAACATTTGACAATCCCTGCCAACACTGATGCATAATAGGGTGCTATTGTTTGTTTGTCTGTTTATTTATGAGACGTTGGAGAACAGGGACAGTCAACTCATGTGTCAATATGGATGTACCATTATTTAACTAGACCCCAGTTTTGTAACTAGGTTTACATTTCTACACTATTCTATACAACACTGTGCTAAATAGGCAGGGCGAAAGGACATAAAGATTTTATTTTATATACTTTCATTTTGCATCTTTCAGTGATTTTTAAGGACTCTAATTTATTAGTTTTTGTTTTTGTTGTTGTTGTTGTTGTTTTTTCATTTTTCTAAGCACTCACTACAGAGGCATTCACCATTCAGACTTTTTGACAGGTTGTCTTTTCCTGTGTGTGTGTTTGCTGCATTTGCTTTCTGTGTGTATCGGATGTATATCCACTTTAGGTCTATATACCTTGTGGGCATGTGTGTTTTCTTGGAGTATGTGTGGTCTTTCATGTGTATGTTTTGTTTGTTGGTTTTGTGTATGTAATTGTGAGCTGTGTGTGTTTTGTGGCTTTATGTGTTTGTGCAGGTGTTGCGGTACTGTGGCTATGCATATGTGTGTGTTGTGTATATTTTGTGTGGGTTGTGTTTGGGTATGGATATTTGTGTGTGGCTTTGTGTGTGGTATATGGATGTGTATGCTGTGGGGGAGGCGCTTTGCTTCCTTTGGATCTCCACAGCACAGGACAGGGCTCAGCATGACATGCTGTTCTTGGTTGATTTACATATAAGCTCTCCCCTACGTGGACCAAAATGGAAAGGGCAGCAGGATGACAGGCTCCATGCACACTAGCCTCCCATTGCCTGGGTGCCAGCGGGGCTGAGACATCTAGCGGTCGTTTTATAGAATTATGGAACAGCACAATCGCACAGTGGACCATTGCCACTGCCACTCTTGATACTCTGAAATGATCAGACCTCATGGAGGGATCCACTTATAAAAGTGCTCACTGGTTGCTCACAGACACATGTTGGTAACGCGACAAGTGTGGGCAGACGGCAGACACCGCTGGGTGTCCTTGCCAGATGCTGCCTTGTCAGTGGCAGGCCAGGCCCTGGTCCCAGTGGGGCAGGGGCTGCCCCTTAGTGATTCAGCAGAGAGGGAGTGTCTCCCGGCCACAGCCACCCTTGCTAACACAGGACACTGGCATTTGGGTCCCTGTGACCCCACACACACCTTTACCTTCTGGAAACTCAAGGCTTTGTTCCTTCATCTACAAGTTGATTTCAGGAACTTCCTCTCAGTTTTTTCATTTATTATTTGTGCCATAAGATGTGAGTATTTGTTGCACTGGGCAACACCACACTGATACACGGGAGTCGTGGAGCAGGCTGCACAATGCAGGAAGCTGCTGGATGAGCAAGATCCTGACCTTTTTATTGATAGAATAATCATATAGCATCAGTTACAGGGGTTAGGAGGACAAAGAAAAATGTGGACGAAAATTAAAGAATGTGTTTTTGTCATCTAGAGCTTGAGGGGACATGAGAGTCTGCTAACCAGATAATTCTGATCTGTTTGGTGACCAAATGTTGTAAACGAAACCATGCGTCAGACCCCCGGTCATAGTTCTAATCTTATCAACAAGGCATTCTACTGATCAGTTTCTGGGGTCCCTTGTCACACATCGGTCCTCAGCCCCTGAGTGTTCCTGGTCATACCTCATGATGTATGAGTTGAGAGTAAGTTTATATATCCATCATCAGCGCCCCCACCCCCGCCCCCAGCGTTCCCGGTCATAACTCATGATGCAAACCCTTCCCAGAGTGATCGAGCTTTCTGATATGAGATTGATTGATATGAAAGGCCCCTTGTAAGGTTCTGTTATGACTGTTGGTTGGGTAGTTCTGACCTTTGTATAGGAATGCAGAACTGCAGGTAACAAGGAATGGTGGCTGAATAGGCCGCTTAAGTCTAGCAGATTCACATAGAACAGGCCGATTAAGTTTAGCAGACCCACAAGTATTTAACAGAGAAGAGGAAAAACTTTGAAAAGAACGTGTAAGAATTTCTTTTTCTGGGAATTCTAAGAGCACTGTGTTCCCCATCCCCCCACCTCCAACTCTAACTGTGTCTGTAAAGGCTTCCTGTTGTGCCTGCTGTCCTAATTGCCCCTCCACTTCCAGGGGTTTGGTCATGGGTGCCTGGGCCGGTGGCATTTCCGAGGGGAACATGTAGCATCGATTGTTCCAAAGCAAGGTGCATTTAGGTCCTGGGTCTGCAAGGAGATCAAGAGCAGCGCAGTTTGAGACAAAAAGGAGGGAGTGGCCCTAGAACAAATGTTAAAAAACGGAAATAAAAAGAGTTATGGCAAGGGAGTCGTTACAGGAAATAAGACTAACAGATATTTGGTTAATTGAAAAAAGAAAATAGAAAAAAAGAAAATGGAAGAGACAACTTGAAAAGAAGATTTGTTAATTACAGTAAGTGTATTCAAATGTTCAAAACCTGGATAATCAGTATGGAGTGTAAACACACAGCAGAATGTTCCTGACCAATACAAAGGAGTGAAGTAGAGCACAGGCTGCAGCATGGCTGAGCCCCAGAAACATTCCACAGGTGAAACAAGTAGGCACAAGAGGCTATATGCGTGCAAGTCCATTCATACGAATATTAAGAACAAGCAAAATTTATCTATGCTGATGGAAGTCAAATCATCACTATCCAGCATGGAGAAAAGGAGAGGCTGATTGTAAAGGGATAAAAGGAAATTTCTAAGGAGGTGGAAATGTTCTCGATCTCGATGGGAGTGTGGGTTACACTGATTCATCTATTTGTCAAAATGCACCAAACTATACATGTAAAATGAGCACATTTATTATACGTAAATCATATCCCAAAACGGATGTTTTTAAATATGAAAGTACTCTAGCAGACAAGAATGTTTAAAGAATGTTGTTTAAAAATTGCATCCTATATGAGTCATGCTTTTTTAATCCAGATTCCAAAATTGGTCTAGTCATGAGACATTTTAAAAGACTTTTAATATGCCCTTTGTGTTGGGCAGAATGAAAAAAAAATTGAAGAAAAAAATTTAAATGATTATTCCGAAGGAGTCAGGCCTCCCGAGGTGAAAGAGTAAATTCCCCTTGCATGAGTCAACCTCACTAGCTCTGAATCCAGTATTGGCCAGAATTCCCTGAGCTCCTGTCAACCACTCCAGAGAGCGGCTGGACAGGGCGAATGGACTGGGGCTGGGGCTGACCAAGCAGAGGGGAAGGGAGGGCTCTTCCTTTACAGAAACAAGTAGATTACATATCTAGTGACTGGTACAAAGAAAGGAAGGTTTTGAGGGTGGGAACCGTCTAGGTACTTCTCTTCACTAAAGCCAGATGGGAGGCAAGGCTGACCTCACAGAACCTATGAAAACCAGAGCCTGGCCAGCAGGGGGCGCACATGAAACCCACACCAGTGTTGGCCATGGAACCTGGGCTCAGCCAGAGCCCTGCTTACAGCTGCCAGGTGAACCTTGCCAGAGATGGCGGGGGGGTGGGGGGTGTAATTGTTAATGTCGCCACCTTGCAGGGACCAGAAGTGAGGAGGACAGAGAGATTACCTGCCCCAGGTGACACAGGTAGTAAGCCACAGTTGCCAGAAGCTAAGGCACTGCAATATGTCAGCCCTAGTCAGGTTCAGGGCTTCCTGTGATCACCCTCTGCACCGGACATGTGAGGAGGCCTCCGAGTGCAGGTCAGAGTGGGACCACCAGGCCTCACTTTCCTCACTGTAAAAGGCAGTGAGCACCAAATGGGATGAGGCGCACACAGGGGCCTGGCAATCTCGGCCTCTCTGCACTTCTAGCACTATTCCTGCTGCCAATGTTGCTGCTGCTCCTGCTGCTGTTTGAGAAGTCACTCCCTAGAGAAAATAACACGAGTGCCTTCAAACTACTTGCACCTCTGGAGTGGCCTAGGAAATCAGGACTGATGAGCCAGCACACCAGTTAGAGGGTGCTGCAACAGTGAGCATGAGGATGAGATGATGTGGGCTTCTCAGGGTGTGAGAAGAGGGAGATGGAAGGAAAAGGAAGGTACAGATTTCAGAAGTATTTAAGAGGTTTTAAAAAAAAAAGGAGGGGGTTGTGGAATGGTAATACTAGAAATGAGAGTTTACAGCTGTCAGGATGTGAGACAGGTCACCAGGCCTGTGCTGAGGTGTGCGTGCAAAGGGCTGTGCTGTGGCAGCCCACGGAGGAAGCCATCCCATGGATGGTGCCCAGGATGGCTTCAGGGAAGAGGCAGCAGGAGAGCCCATGCTTCAGGAGGAGTCCTCCCATTCCCAGGGCAGGAGACCAGGAGGACATTCCAAACTGAGAGACTGGCCCCCACCTTGTGCTTATCACCTGGGAAGAGAATGAGACCTCGATTACAGCCCTGCAATATAGTAGCCGCCATAGATAATTCTACCATGGAATCATGCAGCACGTGGTTACGGTGCTGTCATAGTTGACATTTGTGCAACTATGTCGTCCAAGACATCGCTGGCCCATGTGTGGCTCCTCCCCGCCATCAATCAAGTGTCAGGGCTCCTCACTCAGGGCTGTGTCACCTGCCCACACAGAGGCCCAGTGGGGGAAGTCCCGTGTCACGCACCTGTGCAGGCCAGGCCAGGCTGCATCACCAGGAGCCGTGCCCTGGGGAACCCCCGGCCACTGTTGTAGCTGGTCCTGCCTGTGCTTGGAGACTCCTCCAGGCCAACCCCTGTGGGTATCCCAGGCACCTCCCAATGCCAGCTCCGCCTTACCCTAGGCTGGGCTCCTGGCGCTTCCTACCTGGGTTTCGACCACCCCTAACTCTTCCTCTATCCCTCAGTTGGTCCCACTGTGCGAGGATCTGTCCCATCCCAGGCATTGCTGGTAGCAGGATGCCCCAGTGGGGCGGTAAAGGGCAGAGCGTTAAGAAGAAGAACACTGGGGCCTCCCTGGTGGCACAGCGGTTAAGTGCTGCACCGTGGAGCTGTCAGCAGCAGTGACGCTAGTTCGATGCCCAGCACGGGAGATTCCCACATTGCTCGGCAGACCTCTCCTGCCTCGCCCGCTGCTCCCCTCAGCAGTGTATTTCCGTCGATCTGCCTGTTCTGCTCCCCACTCTGTCTCTGGTGAACCCTCTCGCCCCTCCACGCCTCTGGCCTGTACCCCAGCTTGTATGCATAAATAAATAAATCTTTTAAAAAAAGAAGAAGAAGAAGAACACTACAATATTAACACACAATTTATTGCTATTTTCTTAGTGGTCCAAGCCCCTTTTTAAAAACTGGCAAGTTTTAAAATTCTCAGAGCAACCCTATTTCATAGGCCCTACTACGATCCTCATTTCATGTTGAAAAAACTGGGGTTTGGAAGAAGTTACAATGCAGCTCCAGGTCCCACAGTTCATACATGAGAGCTCAGATTTGAACTTGAGTCTGTCTAATACCAGAGCCTAAATTCTGAGAAGTCGCCTGCTCTCAATAAATACTATGGATATGGGCAAAGAAAACTACAAAACTCTGTTGAAAGAAACAGAAGAAGACACAAGAAGATGGAAAGGCATCCCTTGTTCATGGATTGGAAGGATTAACATTATCAAAATGGCAATCCTACCAAAAGCAATTTACAGATTCAATGCTATTCCAATAAAAATCTCAATGACATTCTTCAAAGAAATAGATTGAAACTACTGATGAAATTCATATGGAACCACAAAAAAACTCGCATAGCTAAAGCCCTCCTAACTAAAAAGAAAGAAAACGGAGGAATTTCACTCCCTGATTTCAAACTATACTACAGAGCCATAATAATTAAAACAGCATGGTACTGGAACAAAAACAGACAGAAAGACCAATGGAACCGAACGGAATACCCAGAATTAAAGCCACATAGCTATGAACAACTAATCTTTGACAAAGGAGCACAGAAAATGCAGTGGAACAAGGACAGTCTATTCAATAAATGGTGCTGGGAAAACTGGACAGCCACATG
>PVIJ01000810.1:11316-106814 GCA_004024925.1 Scalopus aquaticus
AAGAAAATATAGGCAAAACTCTACATGACATACATCTCAGCAAAATCTTGAAAGACACATCCCTCAAAGCGAAGGAAGTGAAAGACAAGATAAACAGATGGGATTACATCAAAATAAAAAGCTTCTGTACAGCAAAAGAGACATTAACCAAAACTAACAGACATCCTACCAACTGGGAAAAGATCTTTGCACACAATACCTCTGATAAAGGACTGATAACAAAAATTTACAAGGAACTCACACAACTCAACAAAAACAAAGCCAATAACCCAGTCAAAAAATGGGCAGAAGAGCTCAAAAGGCACTTCTCCAAAGAAGAAAAGCAAATGGCCAACAGATAAATGAAAAAATGCTCAACATCACTTATAATCAAGGAAATGCAAATCAAAACCACTATGAGATACCACCTCACACCTGAGAGGATGGCACACATTAAAAATACAGGCAACAACAAATGCTGGACAGGATGTGGAGAAAAAGGAACTCTTCTACACTGCTGGTGGAAATGTGACCTGGTCCAACCACTATGGAAAGCTGTATGGCGATTCCTCAGACTGCTAAACATGGAGCTCCCATACGACCCAGCAATACCACTTTTGGGAATTTACCCAAAGGACACAAAAACACTATCCGAAAGGATACATGCACCCGTATGTTCACTGCGGCACTATTCACAATAGCAAAGGTATGGAAGCAACCAGATGCCCCAAAATAGATGATTGGATCAAGAAGATGTGGTACATACACACAATGGAATACTATTCAGCATTCAAAGAAGATAAACACATGCAATTTGCAGTGACATGGATGGAATTAAAGGGAATCATACTCAGTGAAATAAGCCAGAAAGAAAAAGAAAAATATCGAATGGTTTCACTTATAACAGGACTATAGGGAAACCAAATAGGAGAGACACTCAGCGGGGGTGGGAGGGGAGGATAAGGGCACAAAATGGAATAGAAAAGAACACAAGGGACCATGGAGATGGATCACGGGTGAATTGGTGGTGGGCTACCCAAGGGGAATACAAAATGTAAAGGACATAAATAACAATTAAAAAAAATACAATAAAAATAAATGCTATGGATATGGGAATACTGAGGGAACCGGAGCCATTAGGCTTCATTTGAGTTAGGGCTGGGAACACCTGCCAGGGACTGGAGCACTTGAAACAGTCTGCCACACTCAGGGTGAAAAGCTACACTCCGGTCATATTGATCCAGACTGAAACCAAAAGCCATTAAAACTCAGTATTTGTGTCATGTTCCAGATGCCCCTGGTCCTGGACAGCAGGATCTTTCAAAGCCATTTTGCAAACAATCAGAGAAGCGCAGATGATGCCAATCCTATCCTGCCTGCTCCCCTGCCAGGCCAGGAAAATGCCTTTTACCACAGCTTTCTGTCTCCTACTTCTTGCAGGTCAGTGAGACCTTCTCTGTGCTTCCAGAACCCGCCGGTGGTCGGCAACATGAGGAAATTCCCAGGAGCCTTTAGAAATTAGGTGAAATGGGCCTGGAAAGACTCCTGTTTCTACGAGAGTTGTTTGGAAAGTTTTTTCAGAATTAAGGAGGAGTCAGAAACTGGGCTCTTTGATATGATGTGATGAACATGGCACTTTGCTTCATAATCTTACCCCCCAAAAAACATGAAGCTCCAGTCTAATCATAGGGAAAATATGAGGCAAATCCCAATTGAGGGAAAATCTTCAAAATACCTCAAAACCATCAGTCAATAAAACAAGAAAGGCTGAGAAGTGGTCCCATTCAAGAGGACTCTAAGGAGATATGATGACTAATATAAGACCCTGGAACAGTAAAAGGGCTTGAGGTGAAAACTAACAAAATCTGAATAAATTATGTACTTTAATAGTAAATCAATAGCAGTGCATTCGTTGTGACGAATGTAAGATGCTAACATAAAGGAAACCTGGTGTGAGGTCTATGGGAATTCTCTGTACTATCTTCACAACTTCTCTGCAGACCTAAAACTATACAGAAGTAAAATGAGTATTTTTTTTAAAAAACTTACTCTTTGGATGGCCATGCTTAAAAGCTATGTCTTTTTAAAAGATGGTTTCAATAAATATAAATTCTCAGTAACTTATGCCTTGAGATTCTGTTTTAGCAGGTCTAGAGACAAGCCCAGAAATACACATTTTTTACAAAGAGCCCCAAGTGAATCTGGTGCAGGTAGTTTCAGACCACACTTTGAGGAATGTCACCTCTTCCTGGTATTTTATTTGAAAGTGCACTAACATGCATGACACAGTTAAAGAGCCATTTGGGGTGATTGGTCCCCTGCAATATGCACTAACAATGTTTAGTGCAACCTCAAATACAGACAATAATCAACACCTTACTGGAATAAAATGAAAAAAACATGACATGACCCTGCAGGTGCAAAACAGCATCAGGGAGGATCTAATCCTTTTTCAACAACAACAACAAAAAAAAAAAAAAAAAAAAAAAAGCTCTGGAAAGCTGTCTCAGCACTCCTAACTGGTTCATTCGTCATTTTTCATGGCAAGCCCCTGGAGACTGTTGCATCCTCATATCTGGCAGGTTAACGTATTTCACATACCCCTTTGGGGGGCAGTAAAAGAGGAAATCCCCCCCACTCCTAAATATGCTCTCAGGCTGGTATAGCAATCAAATTAACATCAGACAGCTAGTAGGAGAAGAAGGCAATTCAATTACACATTATGAGGAATCCACAAAGATGTGAATTCCAAGGTCAGTGAGGAGAAATGAGGGTATATATCCTGAGCTAAGAGATGGCATAGGGGGCTGGAGCTTCAAGGAGAAAGGAGGGGGACTCACGTGACAAGGAAAGGGTGACTCATGTAATGAAATCCAGAACTCTGGAACTATATGTTTGCCTTGCCAATTGCTAGGTTTCTCCAATAAAAATGTTATTTCTGATAAAAACCTAAACTCTGGGTAACCCCCCCAATCTTCATTCTTCTTGGTAGTTAAAGGAATCGTAAAAGTGTCTCATGAGCCTGCAAGGCCCTTGATTTACCTCAGCTCAAAATAATCCACATGCCAAAGTGATCCATCTTGGGGAGGGCTCCTCTTCAACCTCATCCAAGGAGTCTGAGGTACCCATTTTTTTCTGTACTTCACTCCATCCTCAGACATCCATAAAACCAGTTTCCTAATGTTGGGGGGTAAAGGATGTCTGCAACAAACTCCACAGATAGGTTTATGGACCCCACCTCAGACACTAAGGGCTACTAATCCCTTAATGCCATCATCATCGAAGAGAGTATTGGGAACTGAAGAGTGGGGTTGAGCAGGAGATAAAAAGCTGGAGAAGAAGAGAGACAAAGACACATAGAGAGACAGGAGAAGGCAGAAGGATGGAGAGCCAGAAGAGGCATGTGGAGCAGAGAGACTTGTAAAGAAGCTGCACTGGCCTGGACTGATTGAAACAGATGTGGGTGAGAGACCCGTGGGGAAATTAACTATGACAATGTTCATCTGGATTTTGATTATGCTCTTTAACTCCCAGAATTATGTGGCTGTTTCTGACCCTTTTGTATGGGTCTCTGTCAAAAGGTGTTCTAATTCCTCCCCAGAACTGTCTGGCTGTTTCTGACCCTTTTGTATGGGTCCCTGCCAAAAGGTGTTTTAGACTTGTGGCAGGCTTTCGGGCCTTGCTTTGGGCCAATCCCATTTGGGTGAACTTTTACCCACGAGGAGTTGGATAACATTGGGTGCTTGATTTAGAAATTATATTCTTTGTCTTCTGTCTTTTCTAATTGCATTAAGGTTTCTTTCCACAAAAGGTCCTATACGTTTTGTACTGATGCGGCGGATGGCAGAACCTATTTAGAACAGGGCAGGTCTGGGGTTTCGGGGGTGCCCCTCTCCTTGACCTGAAACACTAACAACAAATGAAAGAAATTTTAGTGAAGGTCTATATACAACTAAAACTGCAGCCATACTTAGGATAGTCTTTTGCTCTGAACACCTTCCCTGGAAATTGTGAAGTGAAACTGATTTCTTGTTCAGTCCAGATAATCACAGAACCTGTCTGCTCCCCAGATGATGGGCACCCCTATCTCTACACTATTCTCACCTGAAAAGGACACTAAAAGCATAAGGTTTCTTATTCTCCCATCTCAAATCTCAAATGTTGTGAGCTCTTTCCAGTATTTCAAAATGTCAGGGGAAACTACCTATTTAACCAATGCTAAGCTTACAGTTTACCCAGGTTTGGGTCTTTCTGCGTTCAGGGGCGTACATTTCTGTGCTGTGATCTAGTGATTTTGTGCTAAGCAGAAGTTGCAAATGACAGGTAATTTTCACACATGTTTGCGTTGGGGCCAATGGTGCCCAGTTCCAGGATGTGCCAGCTCATCATGCTAGTTATTTTATTGCATTTTTGCAGCTGTGTTCAGGTCCAGATTTTTTTGTTTTGGTTTTTTTGGTTTTTTAGTTGAGTGATGTAGGCTTACACCATTGTTTTTATTTTGGGAGTAGAAGGTCCCTCCTTCATGTGTTATTACCATAGTGCACCCTCCACAAAGCACTGTGGTCCACTGCCTTAGTCCATTGTTTTAAATTGGAGATTGAAAAACAGCAGATCCAAAAATGATGCTTTGCCTAATTATCTACTATATAATTATCTCCCTAAAAACAGGAAATAACTGTCTTCTCCCTGTCCCTGGAGGTGAGAGACAGCCTTATCACCCAGACTAGGGTTTGCAAGGTCTATTTTCCATGCACATGTAATTAACCCTGAAAAATTCCTTCTTTTAAATTGCAAAGTTTTTTGTTTAGTCTTTCTCTCCCATACCTTATCACCCATTTCTGGAAACTCTAACCTCACTAGAATGACCAGATCACAGACTCCATTATTCTATGTATAGGCCTCCATGTGCACATAATTGGTCTTTCCTCTTGCATCTATTTCATTATTTTTAACCTGTGCATCTAGAAGGGTAGAAGAAGATTAGCTTCTTCCTCAACAGTTTAAGCAAAAACTAGTTCTTGCTTAGCAGAGGTAATTTGTTTATAAAATCTGTCAAAATCCACTTTGAGGTTGGAGGAATGAAAGCATAATGAAAGAGGTTCTCAATAGTGCAAGGACTGGGAACACTAATGTGAACATTTTATACTTCTGTGAACACCACTCCCAGCCCCCTTCCCTGGTCTAGCTGCAAAAAAGGCAAAGCTGTCTGCATAGACTTGAAGTGAAGCAGTTATGCAAACACCCGCTGGTAAAACCAATCTTTCAATTCCCACAAATAACCAGAGTTGGATAAAAAAAGATTTAAACAATGGTTGCCGAGCCTTCACACCTCCAGTTTCTTTCTTTAGAAATTAGGAAAATGACTAGAAACCCCAGTAACTTGCTTCCCTGTACATATAGAAAGCATTGATGTATGTTTAGATCAAATTAACTGAGGACCAGAAGCCCCCTCCCTGCCCCCCTCCAAAATAACTACATTCTAATGTCAATGACATCAAAATTGTTATCAATGAAACTCAAACTTGTGATTGCTGGAACAGTTCTTACAGAGTAAACTGTGTTGGGTGGCTTCCCAGGTTTGACTCATCCCTTTGATGATTTAATAAACTCATTGTCTAACTATCATGAACACTTTTATTCCAGTTAACATACAGATAGCAGAGAGAATTGGTTTTGAATCCTGGCTCCATCTATCCCAACTCTGTATACTTGCTCACTTCAGGTTTTCTGATCCAAATTTCTCCTCTTGTAAAGTGAGATCATATCAGCCTTCCTGGATTGATGTAGTGTCACCATAGTGACACCAATGGTGGGAACCATAAAGACTTCCCATTCACAGATGCTGGCTGGCTCAATAAACTTCCCCAATAACTAATGCCCAGACAAGGTTGGCCAAAACTACCCTCAACCAGTCCTCAAATTCCTTGTTAACTTTATACTCCCAATAAATATTGAGGGCCCCAAACAAGTTTCCTTTATGACAAATTTTAAAACACAAAAACAGAAATATACAACTTTCACTAGCCCATCAGGGTAATGGTATTCCTACATGTCAAGTAGCTTCTAAAAATTCCACTGGACACATTAAAAAAAGAGGGAAAAAAGTAAAATAATGTCCTGTATTGTCACAAAAATAGTTCTAGGGGACTCCCTGGTGGTGCAGGTTAAGTGTCAGTGCTATCACCCCAAAGGGCCTGAGTTTGATACCCAGCCAGGGAACTTCCCACATGGCACAGCAGGCCTCTCCTGTCTTACCCAGCTGCTCCCCTCAGCAGTGTATTTCAGTAGATCCACCTGTTCTGCTCCCCACTCTGTCTCTGGTGAATACTCTTACCCTCACACCTCTGGCCTACACCCTAGCTCTTGTATAAATAAATAAATCTTAAAAAAAATTTTTTTTAAAGATTTATTTTTTATTTATACATACAAGCTGGGGTATAGGCCAGAGACGTGGGGTGGCGAGAGGGTTCACCAGAGACAGAGCAAGGAGCAGAACAGGCAGATCAGAAATACACTGCTGAGGGGAGCAGCGGGCAAGGCAGGAGAGGTCTGCCGCGCCATGTGGGATTCTCCCTGGCTGGGCGTCGAACTCGCGTCACCACTGCTGACAGCTCCACAGTGCAGCGCTTAACAACTGCACCACCGGAGAGGCCCATAAATAAATAAATCTTTTAAAAAATAGTTTTGTAACAGGGTGGTCTCCAGGAAAAGGGAGTGCTCCAGGTTCCCTGCCCCACCCAAGGGAGGGTAGAGCTGAGCAGGAGAGAGAAGAAGGGGGGGGGGCAGTTAAGAAGAGAGAAAGAGAGAGGAGACTGGAAAAGGAAGGAAGCAGGATGGAGAACCAGAGGAGGCACAAGGAGCAGAGAGACATGTGAGGAAGCTGCACTGGCCTGGACTGATTGAAACAGATGTGGGTGAGAGACCCGTGGGGAGCTTAGCAATGGCAACGTTGATCTGGATTTTGATTTTGCTCTTTTTCCTCACAGACTTATCTGACTGATTCTGACCCTTTTTTATGGGTCCCCACCAGAAGGTACTTTAGATTTGTGGCAGTGATGTAGGTTTTCAGAGTCGACAGAGAGTGGAGTTCTTGGGCTCACTCTGGGAAAGGTTTCACCAGAGCTCCCCTTTCAGTGCACACGGTGAGTTTCTTAAAGACACAGAGTCGTCAAGTGTATCTGAAGGACAGGTTTATTAAAGAGAGAGAGGAACAGAGAGCACTCACACAGGCACGAGTGGGCAGGAAGAGCTGCCCCGAAAGAAACAGGTTTGGTGAGAGAGAGGCCTGCGTGGTTGCAGGCAGGCAGCCCTGAGGAGAGCGGCCCTGCTGAGGGAGGTCAGTGACTAGAAGTCCCGGCATGGTGCAGGTCACGGGCAGGCAGGAGGCTGCTGCCCTGCAGAGGAACAGAGAGTTGGTGGAAAGAAGCACCTGCATAGTCACAGGTGGGCAGAGGGAGAGCTGCCGCCCCAGCTGGTGCGGGGATCGCACTGACACAGCTTTCTCTTTGGGAGGGGCTCACACCTTCCGGGACTGGCTTGCTTGTTGTTAACCAGGATTACAAAGGGGCCAGAGATTGTCTTGACGCTCCTTACACACCCTATAGCGTCTCATACCTGTGTGAGTCACGTGATTATGTTGATCCCTCTACCCCCACCTCCTGTGTGAGTCTAATCTTGTGATCCTGTCTCCTCCATCAACAGGCTTTCAGGCCTTGCTTTAGGCCAATCCCATTTGGGTGGGCTTTTTCCAAAGAGGTGATGGATAACATTGGGTGCTTGATTTAAAACTATATTCTCTGTCTTTTCTAATTATATTAAAGTTTCTTTCTACTAAAGGGCTTATGTTTTGTTGTGATGCGGTGGATGGCAGAACCTATTTAGAGCAGGCAAGTATAGGGTTTCTGGGGTGCCCCTCTCCCTGCTCTGTAACAGTTAGACTTGATGGATCTGCTGATGTTACCTTAGACTAAGTTTTCCACACCAAGGTATTGCCCTCTATTTCCTTCCTTCCCACTATCACACACATGTGAGCATGTTCTCTCTCTCTCTCTCTCTCTCTCTCTCTCTCTCTCTCTCTCTCTCTCTCTCTCTGTCAGCCTCCCTTCCTAACATGTCTATCACACCTAAATGAGAAATCACTCCCATTAGCTCTCAGCCAAATAAGACAGCCAAATCCCATGGAACCTGATAGGATAAATGATGATCAGAAAAAGGTGGGCTAAAGCTGGCTGGACCCTGGCAACTTAAAACTAACCAGAAAAGTAAGTAAATCAAGTAGACAAGATTGCAACATCTGCATAGGAAAATAAACTGTTCTTATGCACCCTCAGGCCTTTGGAAACAGATGAGACACTGAGAACTTAATTGCATGGGTTAATCACATAATACCTTCATGCCTGGCAAGGACAAGCACTCCTGGATGACCCAGTTGACTACCAAATGTTACAAATTGGCCAATCTTGGAAAGCATGAATGCCACAGACTAATTCATTTGGCCCATATAGTGGTACTTTAAAATACTAATCTGTTCCCAACATTGAAAGCCAGGAGATTTCACATAAAAATCTGTTTTTGTTATTCCTTTAAAGGTGAAAATCTGGCAATACCAGGGTTGCATTTCCACAGTGGGCTGGAGCACAGTGGTAAGTATCCCCTTCATATGGGCTTGGGTTTCCTTTCTTACTCCAACTTATTTCTCTCATTTATATTACCTGCCATGCCTACCAGGCACCATACTTGGTGCTATATATCTCTTGGAGCTAATGTAACAGGGTGGTCCCCAGGAGAAAGGGTGTGTCCCAGGTTCCCTGTCCCACCCAAGGTAGGGTGGAACTCAGCAGGATATAAGAAGCTTGAGAAGAGAGGTCAGAGGAGAGGAGACACACACGGAGGACACACACAGAGGAAACAGAACACAGACAGAAGACAAGAGGAGATGGAAGAAGGATGGAAAGCCAGAAGAGGCCCAAGGAGCTGAGAGACTTGTAAAGAAGCTGCACTGGCCTGGACTGACTGAAATAGATATGGGTGAGAGACACGTGGGGAAGTTAACGATGGCTGTGTTGATTTTGGTTTTGATTATGTTCTGCTCAGAATTGTCTGACTGTTTCTGACCTTGTATGGGTCCCTGCCAAAAGGTGTTTGGTTCCTCCCAGAATTGTCTGGCTGTTTCTGACCCTTGTGTGTGGGTCCCTGTCAAAAGCTGTTCTAGACTTGTGGCAGGCTTTCGAGACTTGCTTTGGGCCAGTCCCATTTGGGTGGACTTGTACCCACGAGGAGTTGGTTAACATTGGGTGCTTGACTTAGAATATATATTCTTTTTCTTCTCTGTCTTTTCTAATTGTATTAAAGTTTCTTTCCACAAAAGGTCCTATATGTTTTGTATTGATGCGGCGGATGGCTGAACCCATTTAGAACAGGGCAGGCCTGGGGTTTCGAGAGTGCCCCCCTCTCCCTGTCCTGTAACACTAACACTACAGATGTTGTTTTATAGTCGATGGATTTGAGAGCGGAGCGGGGTCATTGGGTTCACTCTGGGAAAGGTTTCACCAGAGCTTCTTTCAGCAGCACGTGACAAGTTTCTCCACGAGACAGAGACTCAGTTATACTTAAAGAACAGGTTTATTAGGACAAGGAAGTAAAGGACACTTGTACAGACACAAGTAGACAGGAAGAGCTGCCCCTCTGAGGGCAAGAGAGGCCTGCATGGTGCAGGTCACGGGCAGACAGGCAGTCCGCTGCCCTGCAAAGTGACAGAGTTGGTAAAGGAAAGCACTTGCATAGGCACAGGTGGGCAGAGAAAATGACTGCCCCGAATTCTTGCATGGATGGCACTGATATAGCCTTCTTTCAGTTGGGAGGAGCTCATCTTTGAGGATGGCTGTCTGTTTCCTAGCTAGCTAGAATTAGAAAAGAGACCTGAGATTCTACAATGGGCTCTCTTTATCTTTGCCCCTAGACTGCAGTCTAGCTCCTACCTATGCTTTGTAACTTAGAAGCTGGCACCTAGGGATTGTGCTAATGTTATGTTGATTTCTTCTACCCTCACTTTCTTGTGTGGGTTTAGTTCTAATCTTATTTTGCATCATATCTCCTCCATCACTACCACCTTTGTTAAGGTTGAAAGTCTCTCCTTTTCTTTAAGCCATTGTAGTAAGGTTAGACTCATTCTGTAAGAGGGTGGTCCGCAGGATAAGGGTGTGTTCCAGGTTCCCTGGCCCACCCAAGGGAGGGTGGAGCTGAGCAGGAGAGTTAAGAAGCTGGAGAAAAGAGGAAACACACAAGAGAGACAGAAGACACAGATAGGAGAAGTAAGGAAGAAGGTTGGAGAGCCAGAAGAGGCACAAGGAGCAAAGAGATATATAAAGAAGCTGCCCTGGCCTGGACTGATTGAAACAGATGTGGGTGAGAGACCCGTGGGGAGGTTGACTATGGCAATGTTGATTTTGGTTTTGATTTTGCTCTTTAACTCCCAGAAGTGTCTGGCTGTTTCTGACCCTTTGCTATGGGTCCCTGCCAAAAGGTGTTTTAGACTTGTGGCAGGCTTTTGGGACTTGCTTTGGGCCAATCCCATTTGGATGGACTTTTACCCACGAGGTGAGGGGTAAATTTGGGTGCTTGATTTAGAAATTATATTCTTTGTCTTCTCTGTCTTTTCTAATTGTATTAAAGTTTCTTTCCACTAAAGGACTTGTATGTTTTGTATTGATGAGGCGGATGGCAGAACCTACTTAGATTGGGCAGCTTTGGGGGTTCTGGAGTGTCCCTCTCCCTGCCCTGTAACAATTCCACGTATGTGGAGGTCAGGTTTGCTATGACCTCTCCTATCCAAAGCTCCTCTGTGATCTGATGAGCATGAAGGTCTCTAAGAAGCCAAGAGAGTGGGCATAACCGTCCTTACAACTTTCTCTGAGTAAAGACATCACACTTGCCTACTTTACTTCTGTTTCACACACAAGTCTCAGGTTTTTTTTTCAAATTAGATTTCCCAGTCCAAGAGGAAAATAAATAGATACCTCTCCAAAATAAAATGCAGCTTATGAACATAAGGAGGTGTCCCTAACCCCAACCTCTTCCAAAAAACAAAAGTGCAGTACAGGCATTAAAATCAAGATTAATGGTGAAAATAGGAAGAAACACTCTTCCCAATGTTAAGAACTACTATATAGCTACGTGAAAGAAAATCCACAAGTTTTGGGCAAAGGAAAGGACTTGCAGAGGTAGAAGTCAGCAAAACAAAGAGAACTACTGTGATGGTGCTCTGTGGTCAGCCTTGGCACAGTCCATGGGCGTAGATCAAAAGACACAGTTACCTGGAAGCCTGGAGCTTCCTGTAGATCTGTCTGGCCAAACAGGCATATCCTTATGATAAAATCTTTCATCTCCTAAGTGCTTTCCTTTCTCACATGCAAATTATGCCTGCCAGAGATAATGAATTGAAGATACACAAGTTACCCTGCCTGGAAATTAACATACAACCTGGAAAAATAAATAATGCTCACAGAAAACAATTTCTGTCTTTCTGCCCTGTGCTTATTTCAAATGTAACTTCTTCTTGAGAAAACTCCCAAAATTATATAAACGAAACCCTACATGGGAAAGGGGAGCCAAAGAAGCAGCTGGCTGGCACCCCTTTCCCATGGTTTTCCCCCCTTCCCACTCACCCTCCCCCACCTTAATTCCCATTGTTGTTGTTTGTTTACTTCCAAGAAGAAATCTTTTTCCCACCCTACATGGTGGTTATTATTTACTGCTCTTTAGCTACAATCAAGACAATGTGGTATTTTCTTGATACCAAAATAAATGGTACAAAATAGAGAACCCAGAAATAGACTACACAAGTATGCCCAGTTAATTTTTGACAAAGGAGTAAAAACATTTCAATGGAGATAACTGGCATTAGACAATTAGACATCCACAGGCAAAAAAAAAGTTCACTTCAACATAGACCTCAAACCATACACAAAATGGACCACAGACTTAAATGTAAACAATAAATGTATAAAACTTCAAAGAAAAAAATGGAGAAAATCTTAGGTACTAAGAACTACAATAAAGAATTCTTGATCCATAAAGGAAAATAGTGCCAATTTGGACCTCATCAAAATTAAGATATTTGTTCTGCAAAAGGATGAAAAAACAAATTACACTGGGAGAAAATATTTGCAAATTGCATATCTGACAAAAAAACATGTATTAGAATATAATGAACTTTTCAAACTCAACATTTAAATAACAAAAAGGACAATTAAAATATGGGCAAAACACCAAAAATGGACATTTCACCAAAAATGACACACAGATGACAAATAATCACATGAGAAGATGTTCAACATGATTAGTCATTAGAAAAATGTAAATTAAAACCACAGTGAGAGATCACTGTGGTCTGTGGTACATCCATACCAGAAATACTACTCAGCCATAAACAAGAAAGAACTAGTGATAACACCCAACAGGTGAATCTCAAGGAAATTACTTTGAGTGAACAAATGTCAATTTCAAAAAAAAATACATACTTTATGATTCCCTTTATATAATACATGGTGCTTTACTGTGTCAGGGAAACAATAAGCCAGCATCTTAAATTCACTACATTCACTAGATTATAGCTTTTTGATCTGATTATTAATGAGCAAAATAATGACTAAATCAAAAAGTTAACAGAGGTAGAAAAACTGAAAGAAATAAAAGAAGGTCAGAAATGGGCCCAAAATATTCTGGAGGCGGAATACCCCCACCTTGTTAGGTATATGGCGTGTCTTCAATGATTCTCTATTATAAATATAAGCACCAGCTCTGGGGTTAATCTATCCCACAGGCTTTAGGGACCCTTTCTGCAGACGTGTCTGAGGATTTACAGACCAAATCCAAATCCTTAAAACACCAACACTCACACATATGCAACTCAGGGCAGAAAGGAAACTTTTAAAAGGCCCAAAAGGAATACTTTATGAGAGAATAAAATAAGGATCTGGGAGAGATGGGAATATTTTCCCTCTATGTTCTATTTCCTCTCAATGAGTCTTATATTGTATTTTCGATAGGGGGATATATAAACATTGTATGTAAGAAAAATCAGGAAATGAAGAAGGGGAGAAGTCTTCAAGATATGTTATGAGGTGTTTCACTTCCATTAATTTTTATGAACAGAAGATGCAGCAGCAAGATCAGCAAAATACACAATCGTTGCAAAATCATGGAAATGCACTAGACATTAGCTTCTGGTGTCCCTGGCCAGTGTCACAACCAAAAACAAAGTTGTGGTTGAGTGCGTGTCACAAATTAGAATGACAAGGTAAGAAAAGACAAACAAGAAACCCACTGGTTAGCTAATGGCAGCCAACACCGAGGACTGGGCGGCTCCGCCATCCTGGGCTGTGAAAGGCTGGAGGAAGCAGACAGCCTGTGTGACCACACACGAAGGACATGATGCCCTTAATGAATGACATTTAAATTGGGCTCCTCCATTTGCAAAGCATTTTACCACTCATTACTTTATGTGACCAGTCCTATGAGGAAGCAAGACAGATATCATTATTTGACAAAGGACTTGTATACAAAATAAATTAAGAATTAAAAGTAAATATGGAGCTCTTCCAACACAAACAAAGCAACACATTTTCTAAATAGGCAAGAGATATGCGCAGAAATTCTGCAAAAGAAGATATGTGGGTGAGCAGTGAATACATGAAAAGGTGTTCATTGTCATTAGTCATTAAGGAAAAGAAAATTACAATGAGACACCTCTATCTACACATTTTGATGTCTAACATTAAATAACACCAAAAGTACTGGCCAAGAGGTGGAGCAACTGGAACTCTCACACATTGCCGGAGGGAATACAAACGGCATAGCCATTACAAGAATTCTTCAGACATTTCTTATCCTATGACCAGCTTATCCTATGCCCCAGCGAGACAGTTCCTAGCCTTTTAACCAAGAAAATCCACTCTGAGTCTTGTAGAATGCTAATAACTCCATTCGTAATTGCCCAAAACTGGAAACAAATCAAATGCTCACCAGCAGTCTCATGGATTTACAAACTGTGGTACATCCAACCCATGGAAAACAACTCAGCAACAAAAAATAAATTAAATATTGACAAACACAAAAACACGGGCTCATCTCTGGACAGATCACTGTTAGGAAAACGTTACACTGAGCAAAAGAAGCCAGACACAGAAACTTATACAATGAATGGTCCCTGTATGTGAAATCATAGAAGGGCTGATGGAAGCTGTAAGGACAGGAAGTAGATCAGTGGTTGCTTAGGGATGGGGTGGCAGATTGTCTATAAAAGGGTGTAGGGGAAATTTCGGGTGTAGTGGAAATATTTTATGACTTGGTTGGGGTATTAGTTTCACAAGTTGTTCATTTGTCAAAACTCATCAAGCTAGATATTTAAAATGGGTATTTTATTGTAGGTAAATTATACCTCAATAATGTTGATTTTAAAAGAAAATGTCACTAAGTGTGAAATATAGAGAATATATATGTATATGGAAATATATTGATATATACAGTGTTTAAGTACGTGTGTGTGCATGCAAAGAAAAGTATTAACCCAGAAGGACACCAACAACAGCAGTGTTACCTTGGGATGGGGCGCGCATTCGGGAGTGAGGAGAAGTTTAAGGGGCACTTGGACGTTTACCTCTACAATTCTGTGTTGCTTGAATTAAAAAAAAAAAAAAAGACAACTTAGGAGGAAGACATGGGGGAGGAGGAGGACGAGATGAAACACTAAGTGACCTGTCCAGGGGACACCAGAGGCAGACAGATTCAAGTCAGAGCTTTCTGTATGTGGGAGTAACCCAAGTCCCAAGAAGGAGCTCAAAAGGAAGTTCTCCACCATGTGTGGCTCATGGTGACCACATAAAACCATATCCACATGCCAACTCCCACATGGAAAACATCTCTAAAGGTCCACAGGAACACTGATGCTGCGTTTCCAAGTTCAATTTTTAAATAAATATTTATGTCATTTTCACCACGAACTTCTCAGGAATAGAAAGAACTGTCTCTCAGCTCCTGTATCCTCTTCCTGTTGCTTGGCACGTACGTGCTCACAGACTCACCCATCTTAATGCTCATCACTGAGTCCCCGTGCACCAAGGTGGCAACTCAGCCTTTCCTAGCCCCACCAAGACAAGTTCTTTGAATATTCTAGAATGCTACAACCTAGGTCTCAAAAATACTGCATCTTACACCCCAGAATACGAATCATAGCAAAATTCATATCAACCATCTTTTTATTCCCACAGACTGGGCACATCTCAAAATATATAATCTGTTTTAGAATAGTGCATGGCAATATTTATGGAAGCGATGAATAGTCATGGAACTTAAACACCCCAAAAATGCCAGATTTCATTTATTTTCCTTATTCTTGACCGAGTTTGGCTTTGTTTTGTTAAAGGCTCTAACAGGCCCTGGACTGGTGAACTCGCCACCAGGAGGCTCCCCTGAAATGCAGGCACACGGCCATGAGGTGGCGGGAGAGAGTCTCTTTCCAGGAGCGTGAACAGTCCCTCTGCCTGGAAGTGAGATGAAGGGGCCCGGGTTTCTGAACCCTAGCTTCCAAATAAATGTAGGACCTGTTTGTTAAAGCCTCTAGAACATGTCTATCTGATGATGAAAATCCTATACTTCAACAGTACACAGAAAACTCACTTTTAAAGATTTTTGTAGACATTTTCAGGCAAAGCCTCAGGGACCTTGCTTTCCTTTGCTTGCAAACTCACTGTTCTTGACTAGACCGAGGACAACATCTAACATCACAGGGTTGTCGCCCTCCCCTCCAACGAGTCCATGTCGTAATCTTGGGTGCTCCACATCTTGGGTGCTCCCGAGAGAGAAACTGGGGGGTGGGTAGAGTTTCAACCTAAATTGACGACAAACTTATGAAATTGCCTGAGTTTACTTAAAAGAGACCAAAAATGAGGTCTTCAGTCAGAGATTAAAGTGAGTTGCAGAAACATGAGGCTGAATGTATGTGTGGCCTGTGAAATAGGCCCACTGCATGGCAAATGGGAGAGATCTTACCCAGGAGATGCAGCCTGGCTTCTGATCTTACATAAGGGGTAGGGGAATCAGTTTTGGGACACAGACTGCAAAGCTTGAAAGGAAAGAAGAGAGCCCCAGAAATGAGCTTGGTGACCATAGCACTTTCTAAGTTGACATGTCTGTGACACAGGGGGTGTGATTTCCCATTTTGCCAATGAGGAAACAAGCTCAAAGGGGTTAAAGGACTCTCCCGAGTTCATGGCAGGTGGGAGTGGAGCTCAAGTGGGAAGACAGCAACTCTGCACCTTTCATTACATCTCACTTCTGCCTAACTGTTTGAAAAGTTTAACTTTCTGAAATCAAAAAATAATGATTTAGGCATAATAACCACTAGCTCACCTTACTCCTTGCTGACAGTTCAAATACCCCATGCCCATGTAAATTTCAACTCTTCAAGAGTTAGCCAAGGCATTACATTCCGCAAGAGCCTTCCAGAAATATTTGACTTCTTTAGTCACCTGCAGTGTCCAATATCGCAACCACTGACCAAAGGCGGCTGTTGAACACTTGAACTATAAGGTATAAACTATACCAAATTTCAAAAACATGGTGTGAAATAAAGAATATAAGATATCTCAATAATTTCTGTGTTGATGATATATATATTTGAATGATAACATTTTGGATAGAGTAAGTTAAGATAAATATATTAACATTAACTTAACCCATTTCCTTTTACCTTTTAAATGTAGATATTGCAAAATTTCTAATTACACATGTGGCTCACATCTGCAACTTACAATTAAATTTCTACCAATAGCCCTGCTCTACATGCTTGATGCCTATTTTTATATGATCCTTCACTGATTATTTTCCAAGGGCAGAAAAACAAAAGATTCCTAATAGAAAGGAAGCTTTATTTTAGCTAATTTTTTGCTTCTTGTGCTTTTGTGTATATGTGCCCCAGGGTTGAGAACACTGGCTGTGAGCTGTTCTAAAAGTCAAAGTTTGAGAAAGAAGCATGTTTGTGCTGAAATTTTGAAGACGTAAGATCCGGGTTCAAATCCTCACTGTTATTATTTCCTGTTTACCGGAACCTGGGCAAGTTACTCAATAAGTCTAAGCCTGTGAAAAGGGAAGGACAATGGTACTAAACATTGTAGGATAATGTGAAGTAGTAAAGATGAAGTGATTGGTAGCTACTTTTCTTCTTTACAAGGCCCTGCTAGAGGGCCCTCATCTCATTTAAATGTGAGTAAAATTCACATTGGAATTTCCACATTTATCTAAAGAAATGTAAAGTGTAAAAAAGCTGAAAAAAAAGTACAAAATTGTGGTAAGAGAAGTGAACTTCTTCCTGGCTTGGGAAAGAACAGGCATTTGTTTGTCTCCCTGCGTTTCCTCATGGCATAAGGTCACACGGCAGTCACATTTGGAGACCCAAGAGGGGACCAGCCTTGGGCATGCAGGTCTCTAGGGCCATCCTGCCTGATCAGATATACTCGGTAGAGGTGGACGGGAGTGGACACTGAGAAAGCAGCTCCCTGGGCTGGGTCCATGACAGGGCAGTCACTTTAACTTGGGTTTCTCCCACTGCTTTCCCTCCAGTTTCTGCAGGAACAGCCCTCAGCCCTTGGGTCCTCGGGGTGCATCTTGCTGGCACTCCCCCTTCTCTCCCAGAAGTTTGATCCGTGACAGCTGCTACTATCTGGCTCACTTCAGAAGTAACAACTGGAGGAATTATGCACCAATGCATGGTGGGGGCATATTAGAGAGAGTGTCTGTGAGAAAGAGTGAAGAGGTGGGCTTATCAGAATAGGATGGGATGGGACAGGATGGCGGGGACAGAATGGGGTAGGATAGGATGGATGACATAGAATAGAATAGAATAGAACAGAACAGACAGAATGTTTGGGGGAGGATTTAATGACAAATTATCAATACTATAAAACATACATACATGAGATAAACATGTGAAAGACTGCTAGTAGAAAGCTCCGTGCAAATGGAGGTCTTGTCGCTGTGACAGTGGGCAGTCTGGACTGTCCCTCTGTCTCTGGCTGACTGATTCCTGGCAGCCACTTGGTGTCTCTCTGATGCCCTTCCTAAGGCCCCTTCCAAACTCAAACCCTTTGATTCTGCCTCTTTAGAAATAGCTACCCTTCCATCTAAAATAATCCAATTATTATTCTATTTCCTAACACCAAAAGTAGCCCCAGAAATACCTCAATGAGTCAAATCAATGAAAATATTTATTGTGTATGCTTCAACTGTTGAAACTTCTGTCTTTGCGAAAATATCAAACCACAATTTCTCTGAGGCTAAACAAGCCTTCTTGTCTGACCACTTAAATCACAATATAAACAATTCCCAATGTGTTGCCTGCAGTCTTTCAGATGGGTCACTCTGATTTATGATTTCCTGTGTGTCCGGCATGTTCCCACTGCCGCCTGAATTAGGAAGTATGACCAAAACAGCCACTGACCCCAAGAAACCGCTGGAGATGAGGTACCATGCAGGGAACCTCAGATCCCGAGCGTCGGGAGTCCGGCCCTGACCTTTCCTCCAGGTGAAAAAAACAAGAGACTCAGTGGGAACTTTGTTTTGAATACAAAACATGGTGGTTTTCCTTGAATTTTCCCCTAGTCAGTGCTGCCCCTACATGGACACCCCAACATCCGTGGTCCCTCTTGGATCTCTACTTCTACCTATTCATGCAGTTCTGACTGGAATTGAACCAGAGATCAAGAGGCCTGTTTGGCAAATCTTGATGTGCAAGTGATCACGTGTCTCCTCTGTCCCTGGACAGGACACGTACCCCAGGTCGGCTATGCCTCCCTCCGCTCCCCACGCGTCCCCAGCCGGTCCTGCAGAGAGCAGCAAGGCCGAGGCCATGACAAGATCTGCACAGACCTCGGGAAAGCATTCTCTGCCCCAGACGAGGGTCCTCGCTGTCAGCTCTGAAAATATGCCCAGTGCTGCTGTCTAGCTCACATTTCTAGAATAGACAAGATACAGAATAAAGCGCAGCCTCAGCCTTTGGCACAGCTGCTGGGTCAAGCCCCAGCTCTGGTGTCAGCTCAGTTCCTCTGCCTGGAGCATCAGCACAAACCCCCCTTGACTAATTGGCACAAACTGAAAGTAATAGACCCCTTTGTCATAGGAAAGAGGACTTTTGTAAGATAAAATGGAAAACAATCCAACACAAGGGTCTAACGCTCAGACTGTGAGTCAAGGCCAGGTGCGGCTCTGACAGGTGGGGAGATTGCACCTCCTTAGCAGGGCTCCTCTTGAGTGTCCATTCAGCCTCTCCTCCTCCATGGCAAGTCCACTTTGGGGAAGAAGTTCAGCAAAGGAGGATGAGGGTCAGACGACATGAAAACCTTCCTCTGTCCCAAATGGAAATGCCATTTGAATAGCTTTTTGGTTCACTTTTTCCATCGGTGCCTTCAAACAACTGCTGCTCTTACCAGGGCCTGGAGCTTCCGCTTGCTAGAGGCAGAGGAGGAGGGAGACGGTGGAAGCCCCTTCATGAGCTGGCAGGTGTCACAGGTGAGTGGAAGACCACAGGCACCACCACCTGTGGGCCAGGCACAAGGTCATGGTATGACCAGGCTCCCAAGCCCTTTGCCTTTAGGTACTAAGTACAACCTCATTGCCCACATGACGGACCCAAGTCAGCTGGACGTCATGCTGGTGGCAAAAGGGGAAGTGAGGGCCCCTGCCTGTGAGAGCTTGCATTCTTGCTCTTGGTAGCATGTACTTAGCTCTGCAGCGGCCTCCCTGGCCAGCTCATGCTTCACCAGTGAGCTCCAATCAACTGCAGAAGTGATCCAGGCACTGGGTGGGACACCGACTTAACCCAGCAGCACTTGTGGGGTCCGGACACACGGCGCTCCATTCCTCTCTCATTTTATCCGTAAACTCTTAGCTGGGAGTCATTATATCTGCTGCTGCCACTGCTGCTGGAAGTTTTCCTCCTGCCAGGACTTGCCACATCTTCCCCAGCAAGTATCAAGTTCTCCCACCTGACGTGGAGACTGCTGAGTCTGCTGCTAGTGTCCAATATAAGTCAAGAAAGCAGAGGCGCTTGGGCAGCTCACCAGCAGCCTACGGATTTGCAATCCTGCAATTTTCTCCCACGTGCCCGCCAGGATCACCACACCCACCTTCGCTGCCCAGTCCCTCTGAAGGGAGTTCTGACAGCCCACCAGCTTCCTGTCCTCCCGTTCCTGCCTTGCTCTGTTCCCCAAGGGCCAGCCCAATGGGCCAAGCTCATGGGCGCTTCCCATCCAACCTGGTAATAAGGTGTGTGACTCAAAGCCAAACCATTCCTCCCTAAACTCTAAGACTAAAAAACCGAGTGGGCAAGAGTCCTTCTGTCCTGAGAGCTTCTGGGGGCCTGGTGTCCTTGTGAGCAGTCCAGGGAGCCTAAGCTGATGTTAAGTGGGATCCTGCAGCTTCATGCCAGCATTCTCCCCACAACTGACCCCAATTGCCATGTGCCCTTCCCCATTCTCCCCTTCAGCAGCCAGGAAGAAGATCTCATTCACGTCTACCTTGATTCACACCTACCCTGCCCTTGCTATGGTTCCCATCCCCTAATTACACTAGAAAGGAAGAAAGCAGTGATCCAGTAGCTAATTGCATGTGGAGCTCACACATTTAAATAAAATTCACTTTACAATAACTATTTACTAAGGACTCATTATGCTTAACAAGAATAAGTAAATAACAAGGAAATGATTCAAACTTCTAGAAACTCTCAGGATCTAAAACTGCAGACATGAAGTAAAAAGAGCTCTCAGGATCTAAAAAGGCAGACATGAAGTAAAAAAATGTGACGTGGAACAGACATGATAAATAATATAGTAGAGGAGAAAAAAAAGAAAAATTTAGGAATATAGGAAAGGGAGAGAGGATAACCCTCCCTCTCTCACCCCCCCAATCATTGGGCATTGTTTTGGAACAGATGTGGTACTAGGGTAGGAATTCAGTAGGAGAATAGCTAAAAGCTATTTTAGGCAGAGACAATGATTTGAGCTAAGAGAACACGTAATTTGTATGGAGGACAGTGACATAGAGCATTATGCATTGAGGTGGGGAGGAAGATAAAATCCGAAAGGTAGAGGAGGGCAGTGGAGGACTTTGAATTTCAGTCACTGTGTTTCATTTTGTATGGTAGCAGTTATTTATGGGCTAGACACCTGGCCCAAGTTTATAAATGTTGCTCATGAACTTGAGACTCGTTTATATTCTCTAATTCTTGGGTATGATACTCCACATGTGTTCATCAAATCAAACTTGATTGCATTGTTTACAAATTGTTTTGGTCTGCTTGACCTTTATGTAATTGAAAGAGGCAATGGGTTTATAAATTTTTCACTATTGTCATACTATTTTTATCTTAGCTAAAGATTTTTCTTTTGGTATATACATGTTCAGAATTATTGTGTCTCTCTAGCAAATTAAACCTTTCAACATTAAGTAATGACAATCACAGCAATGCTTGGAGCCCATTCTGGTTAGCACTACTAGAGTTGATCTAGAATTTGCTTCTGTTGTTAGTATTTGACATTGAGAAATCTGCCATGCAAACTTTCATTTCTTTTTAAGAGGTCTGCTTTTTTTCTCTCTGATTTTAAGATCTCTTTGTCATTTTTTAGCAGTAGAATTTGTGATGTGCTTACTTATTCTCAATATACATTATGCCTCCTCTATCTGTGCAGTCAAAGCCCACATTAGTTCTAGAAAATTCTCAGTCATGTCTTTAAATATTACCTTTTCTGTTCTCTCTATTCTCTTCTTCCAAAACTCCCACTAGACAAATATTACTTCTCATTCTATCACTTGTAGTACTTAACCTCTCTTTTACAATTTCTGCTTACTTTTCTGAAAAATGTCTTCAGACTTATCTTCCAGTTTGTTAATTCTTTCTTCAGCTGTTTAGCCATCCACTAAGATATGTATTTCAACAATTATATTTTTTACTTATAGGAGATTATTTGGTTCTCTTTCAAATCTTCCTAGTTCTGTTTTGAAACTTGATCATTTATTTCTTTAAATGTTTCTTACACTTTTTCAACACTTCCCCAAGTGAGTTAATTGCTCTGCTCCTCTGCTTCCTCATGTATAAAATGGGGATAATCATGGCACCACCCTCATATGGCTGGAAAGCTTAAACAAGTCGCTGGGTGTGCACCCGCTCACGTTCCATCACGAGGCCCACTGCTCCACTTCCACACGCCTGTGAAGTCCCAACAGGAGCCCCTGCTCATCTGCTGGCTGTGGTCCTTTCAGAGAACTTGCTCATCTAAGTCGAGACCTTTAACCCCACGCAGCCAAGAGCCCACTGTACTTTCCCATGAGTGTCACTGACCTGCTGACAGTTTTATTGTTGCTGTCATAGGCACTGCCAAGAGGAAAAGCAGCCACCTTCTTCCCACAGGCTAACCCTGTGGGAAGAAGGTAAGGTGCAGCTGAGTCAACACCTGGCACAATATGTACAGTGCTTCTAGTAGGGCCTGTCCCGGGGTGAGGCTGGATATATGTTAGACCTGGTGGCAGTTATAGTCTGTTCAGTAATTCCAACAGCTGAAGTCACAGAGCGCTCCGCTTTTGCTCATTGTTTGTTGTCCCGCATGCATTATCACTTGTGGTTTGTGGCTCTATGTTTGGTGACCTTTGATTCTGGGCTCATGTGTGATTGCTATTAGCCTGTAGGAATTAAAATCTATGGGTAAATTTAGGTAATGTCTCAAGAGAGGACTTGCGTTTGCATCTGCTGCAATGCCAGGAAAATGCAGCCAACCTAGGGAAATTTAGCATACGTTGAAGGCCTCAGCTGGAGGCAGGCCCATTGGATTCAGCCCTCTACCTTGCCACTGGCCCTGAGCCTTTGAGGTATGTTCAGTGTGGCTGATGCTTTCTCTGCAGGTTGGGGAGAGCATGGAAGGAGGAATTTAGAAATGTCCTGTCTTTACTGGGAGGCCAAAATGTTTTTAAAAGTCTGGTTTACCTAAGACTTCCCGAACATTCAAGCCACTCACTTGAGTTTTCTCAAACAGTCTACAATTTTTATTACATTAATAACCTATGAACTTGAACACCAGATGAAAATCCCACTTCATGACTTTCAAAGACCATCTAAAAGACTTGACACTTCAGGATGCTGACTAAAGCTGCCTGGCTCTACCATCATGACCCCATGTTATTTTTCAGAGGTATGCTTTCTCCCTGACCTCATGTGGAGTCCCCCATGCTGCTCCTGAGACCCAGTGTTCCTCCTCTCTAAACCAAAGCCCTTATCTTCTGCCAGCATGGGGTGGGGGAGCTTCCATTTTTGCATCCTGCTCCCCCGACTTCCACCCCAGCCTGCCTCAACTCTCCTTCTAAATACCATTCACTGCTTTGTTCCAGGAGACAGAGGCTATGAATCTACAAGCCTTGCTCACTATGGCTGATCTGGACATTTGGGAGGACAGTATAAGAACCCCTGAGAAGTCATGTGATTTGCACTTGGTCACTCTTTGCACGAGTGTCCCAGGGCAGATCCCCCATTATTCCCTATCTGGCAATCTCTACCAGTGCTAACTCGTCCACTCACTCTCCGCAGCATGTCTTCCCTCTCCTACCCCCTTCAATCACTGCATCCCTTCCCCCTGAACCGCCTTTCTCTCCCAAGCACCATGTTCATGTCTCACCCAGTCATCAAGGTCAGACTCAAATGCCACCTCCTCCTTGAAAAAGAGAAAAAGGCTACAAGGTATTAAGAACATACTTCATTCCAGAAACACATTTACATTCTCACACTCTCACAACCATTAAGGCAGGTAGATGTTACTAAGCCTGTTTCAGAGGTGAGGAGGCAGGCTCAGAGAGTGCAAGGGCACACAGCTGGTCAGTGACAATACTGAAACTCAAGGCCAAATTGGGGCCAAGTCCGTTGGCCGCAATGTCTATCCTTGACTACTGCATTATATCACCCCCAAATCCAGTGATTCTCAGCCTGAGTCCACACGGACAGGGGATCTGATGCCCAGACCATGCGTCCAACCGGTCATGGAGAATCTCTTGGGATGAAGCTGTCCAGAGTAAATTTTTTTTTTAAGATTTATTTATTTATGCATATAATCTAGGGTGTAGGCCAGAGGTATGGAGTGGTGAGAGGATTCACCAGAGACAAAGTGGGGAACAGAGCAGGCCGATCTACTGAAGTACACTGCTGAGAGGAGCAGCGGGCGAAGCAGGAGAGGTCTGCTGAGCCATGTGGGAATCTCCCTGGCTGGGTATCAAACTCGTGCTGCAGTGCCTCTGGACAGCTTCATAGTGCTGCGACTTAACCTATTGCACCACCAGGGAGGCCCCAGAGTAAATTTTAATACACCCCAGGGGATTCCAGTGTGGACCCAGGATTGAGAACCACTGTCCTACTTTATCTCCTCCACCTTTTCAAAGCTATCCTTTCCTCCCTTTGAACTCCCATAACACTTTATTTCTACCTTCAAACATTAACTCATTCGTTCAGTCTCTGATCTCTTACTGGATGCCAATCACTAGGCAGGGTTCTGGGGAGCAATATGAAATAAGATCTAAGCTTCTTGCCCTCATGCAGCTTGTCCTTCAGAAGAGAAGGTAGCCAACTAAATGTAGTAAAGGCGTGAACATGAAAAGCTAAACTTTAAAACTTTTACAACAATATATAAGAGAAATCACTGTGATCTATGACTCAGGTAGAGATTTCTTAAATAAGACACCAAAAACATGGACCATAGTGGAATGAATCAATTTGACCTCATTTTAAATTTTGTAAATACCATCAAAAAGTGAAAAGACCATGGCATGGTAAGGATAAAATTGTAATTTTAGTAGTGAACTTAATGTAGTATATACACATGTTGATTCTCAATGATGCACACCTGAAAATTATATAATACATTATTATTTAAATTATAAAAATTAATGAAAAAAGCTACAAACTGGGATAATTTTGCAACATATACATCTCACAAAGGATTGGTATTCAAAATATATAAATAACTTATACAAATAAATAAGAAAAAAATAATAATCAAGCAGGGAAAAATACAGGCATTTTATAAAATAAATACAAATGGCTAGTCACCATTTGAAAAGATATTCAACCTCACTAAGAATTAGAGAATTAAGACACAATCAGATACCATTTTATACCAAATAGATTGTCAAAACTCTAAAAATCTGGCAACTAGTATTGCCAAGAATGTGGACTGGTGAGGATTTTGGGATACTGCTGGTGGTTGTGTAAATTGGTGCACAAACTATTGCAATAAAATATAATTAACATAGAGTAGGTGGAGCAGGATGTGACTAGGACCATATAGCAGATTGGGCAGGAAAAGTTTCATGAAAGTTGAAATATAAGGGTTGAATAGCAGTTACCCAGTCAAATTAAGGCATTCCAGAAGAGGAAGGATGAATATGATCCATTCAACACTGAAGAGAGGAATGTGGAAGGGTCAGGTAAAGAGGCTAGAAACTGTCCAAGAGCCTAGACTCCAGAACCACGGACAACAACTGAAGCATTTTAATCAGTGGCATAACTCATTCATTCATTCAACAAAAAGTCACTGGCACCTGCCATGGAGCAGGCTCTACATAAACTCTAACTCTACATGACTGCTTCTGTTTTAGAAAAATCACACTGGCTGGAGAGTGGAGAACAGGTTGGAGGTCATGTGACTAGAAGCAGAGACATCACTGAGGTGGTGAGATGGGAATTGTCTGGACTAAGGAGTAACAGAGGGAGAAGATGTAAACTGTAAGCACTCAGAGACATGAAGTATTTGGAAGGTGGAAGGAACCAAGTGGGGTGGTTAATTAGATGTGGGGTTAGAGTATGGATTAAAGGTTCTGGTCCCAGGATCTGGGTGGATGGTGAGACTTTCAAAATCTAGGAATCAAAGAAAAGGGGGAAGTATATAATAGTTCAGAGATGGACACAAGAAAACTATTTAGGAGGCTAGGAAAGGAATAGTCAAAGAAAGACCAGTGTAGTTTTGCAGAAACTAAGACGTGGTCATTAGTGTGAAATGCGATTGATAAATCAATTTCAGGGGAAAGGTTGAAAATGATCCACTGACTTGGGAACAAGGTTGATCTTCATGAGACAAGTTTCACTCAAATGGTAGCAGAAAGAAAAATTGTTGAGGGCTGAGGAGTGAGAGAGGTAGCAAGTGGAGACACTCTTTGAGAGCCAGCAAGCCTCCCTCTCCCAGCATATCACCTCCCAGGTTGATTTAGCAATCAGGGAGCTCCTCCAAGCTCCAGTGTCCAGAGACTTTTGGGAATCATTATGCAAGTTTGATTAATTATATATTTGACCATGGGATTGGCCTCAATCTCCAGGCCCCCTCCCCTCCCAGGAAGCTTGGAGGAAGGACTGACATGTTGTAACTCAAAGTCCCAAGCTTCTAGTCACATGGAGGTGAGCAGCCTCCATTCTGAAGCAATACACAAGCTATGCCACAAATCAGATGATCATCTGCCATTGATGAAATTCCAGGAATTTTAGAAACTCCCTGCCAGGAATCTGGGACGAAGGCCAGATAAATTCTTTATTACATGACAACGGGCGAGGCTGAAGAGGCTCTACCATTCCAACAATAAGAGAATAGAGCTGGGGCTATGCAAGTTGGAAGGGTGCTGGGAGGCACTGGGGGAGTTTCTCATGTGATAGTGTCCATTTCCAAAGCATGAGTCAGAATTTGAGGCCCATGGTGAATATTTGAAATGTTTGCTGTGGACACAGACTACGAAAACTTTGTAGGACAGCTGGGCAGTGTGAGAGCCCAGTGGACGGTGGTGCCCATCTGTGAACGTCAGCGGTTTCTTCCCCAGCCCCTAGCAGCCCTGGTGGAAAGGCAGAGGAAGAGACCATCAACACCACCAGGGCTGGGGTTTTATCTAGTGAGTGCCAGGGAATAAAAAATGGAAAGGCTGCTGAGAAAACCAGCAGGAAAATGGTGAAATGATGGAGCTGTGAATCTAAACTGGGTGGTTAAGGAAGCAAAAGCAGCAGGGCAGATAGAGATGGATGAGGACCATGGGCCCCAGGTCCTGACAAGGGGAAATACTTGGTGGCTTGAGAATATGGGAGTAAGAAAGCAGGAAGGCTGTGGCTTGAGAGGAGGATGTCTGCACACATGATTGCAAAAACAGAGCCTTTCCAAGAGCTGTCCAGCTTTGGTGGTGTAAGGGAGACCCCCTTCCCAGCCCCTAAGCTTCATGACTTGGGTTCAAGACAATAAGTTCCCTGAAGAGAGTTCCCATGTTTAACTCCTCTTTGTCTTTTTAGCAGTATTGAAAATCTTGCGTGGAAAGTACTCTACCCTTTGGGAATGAATGATGCTAAAATGTTAAAGATGCTAGAAACTCAGAAGCCCTTGTGGGGTGAGCCCACCTGAGAGTCCCATTTGGACAAAGTCCTCAGTGAGGCAAAAGGACAGTGGGACACACTGGGGAACAGGGTTGCTCCTCCCCGCCGTAGCCCCCGGTCAAGTGGGTACGTCGTGAGCACAGGTGGCCTGTTGGCTGCCATGAGTCTCCCTAAGCTCACATGCTCACTCATGGGCAGGGCCCCTGTTGGGTGAGCACTGCCGTCAGGGATTTGATGACAGCAAAGGAAACACCCTCACTCCAATCAGGAAGGGAAGAAGGAAGGAGGGAAGGGGCAAAGGAATACGTTCTGTGTGCCACCCATGGTCCACGAGCTTTCACACAAGGGATCTGGTTTATCTTTAAAACAACCCTGGGGCCTCCCTGGTGGCACAACCAGTTAAATCTCGGAACTATGAAGGTATCCGCAGCCACTGCAGCATGAGTTCGATCCCTGGCCAGGGAGCTTCCCACACGGCACAGCAGACTTCTCTTGTCTCACCCACTGCTCCCCTCAGCAGTGTATTTCAGTAGATCCACCTGTTCTGCTCCCCACTCTGTCTCTGGTGAATCCTCTCACCATCCCACACCTCTGGCCTACATCCTTATTCTTGTATGCATGAATAAATAAATCTTTAGAAATAAATTAAAAAAAATAAAACAACCCTGAAGGATAGTCTTGTTGCCCTCATTTTAAACACAGGACAGCAGGCCAGGAAGATGAGTGACTTCCCCAGACAGGGTGAAAATAAGACAGCTTCATCTGATTCCCTCTTAGATCATTCCGACTCACCCACAGAGAGTGGGTGGATTCCTTCCTATAGGAGGAAGGTAGCTCTTCTGCTAGCCCTGAGTAAGTGACAAAGGAGGACAAGTGGATGATTTTATCATGTTTCTCCAGGAGCCTCTCCTTTCCAGGAGAAAGGTCAGTTACAGCCCCAGTCACACTCTAGCAACGACCTACTAACCAGCAAGGTGGCTTGTTCCCTGGGGGACACTAAGTGAAAAGTTCTTTTCTGAGAGTTGAGGTGATGAGCTAATTTGCTTGTTTATAGGATGGCCTTCCTCCTGACTAGAACCTAAAAGAAGTAGGAACCAATTTGTCTGTTCTGCAGCAATGTCAGTCTGAGATGACTCCTGTTCTATCCATGATATTTTAAAAGTGTCTCCTTTGAAAAAAGGAAGTCAAGGAATTTGTTGGATTTCATGTAAGACATCCCGTCACCTACAGGATAACACTAGCATTAAGCATCCGACCACTGACCAATGCTTGCTGAGCCGGGAAGGCTGCTGTGGGTCAGAGGCAGCACGGGACCGCACTCCCTTTGTAACAGGGTGGTCCCCAGGAAAAGGGGTGTGTCCCAGGTTCCCTGCCCCACCCAACGTAGGGTGGAGCTGAGCAGGCTGTGAGAAGCTTGAGACACACAGAAGAGAGGACACACACAGAGGAGACGCACAGACAGAAGACAGGAGGAGATGGAAGAAGGATGGAAAGCCAGCAGAGGTCCAAGGAGCAGAGAGACTTGTAAAGAAGCTGCACTGGCCTGGACTGATTGAAATAGATGTGGGTGAGAGACCCGTGAGGAGGTTAATGATGGCTGTGTTGATTTTGGTTTTGATTTTGTTCTGTTTCTCTCAGAACTGTCTGTTTCTGACTCTTTTGGATAGGTCCCTGCCGAGAGGTATTTTGGTTCCTCCCAAAATTGTTTGGCTGTTTCTGACCCTTATGTGTGGGTCCCTGCCAAAAGCTGTTCTAGACTTGTGGCAGGCTTTCGAGACTTGCTTTGGGCCAATCCCGTTTGGATGGACTTGTACCCACGAGGAGTTGGATAACATTGGGTGCTTGACTTAGATGCTATATTCTTTGTCTTCTCTAATTGTATTAAAGTCTGGTTTCCACAAAAGCTCCTATATGTTTTGTATTGATGCAGCGGATGGCTGAACCCATTTTGAACAGGGCAGGTCTGGAGTTTCAGGAGTGCCCCTCTCCTGCCCTGTAAACCTTCTTCCCCTGTCTCTACTCACCCTGGCCCAGTCTCTTTGTCAATAAAGCAAGATGAAAAGATAATAAGGAAGGGACCCAACTCTAAGTGACAGGACTGTCTGAGCAAGTTCCTCTGGGAAATGTGATTCTGTTCTGACACAGATTTCAGTGTCTTGGGGTTCCCCAAGAGCATTAATAGCATCCTGCCCGCTGTCCATCTGAATGCCTAGTGTGGGTGGAAACTACCCACACTGTGGGTGGAAAGTCAAAAGCTGGGTGCCTGCATAGGAATCTGAGACCTGTTCGATCTGCTGCTTGATCTTGGACAAGTCTCACCCCTCACCTCTAAACTGACGTGGGGAGCTCAATTGGATAGATGAGCAGGGGATCTCGGTTACCTTAAGCCCTGTGCAATAGGGCCCTGCTGGGCAAGGCCAAGTAGTTTCAGAAGGAATTTCCAAGGAAGTGAGAGAGGGCAGGGAAACTTGCTCAGTCAGCCAGAGCAGCACAGTCTCCTGGGCAGACCCGGGGCACTGAATAAATGACCTTAACATCCCAGGGTTTGCGTTCTTTGGAGAATGAGAAGGGCAAACTAAGGGAAGAGTCAGCAAGCAGAGACTGGCAAGAGCTGACTCATTTGATCCTTTTCTACCCAGCAACACCGAATTACCTACTCTGGCCTGGGGGTACAGTATGAGTTAAGATAACAGGAGCCTGTGCTCATTGTATCCACAAGATAGTGGGAAGACTTATTAACAGACAGCAGATAAGAGATCACTTCAGATAGTGAGAAGAAAATATACAGAAGTAATGGCCTACAATGGTACAACTAGAGGGAGAGAGGGAGAGTTGGGGGTCATTGGAGACCTTATGAGAACAGGACAAACCACCTTACTTGCCCCAGACAGGAACATTCTGACAGGCAAGAGGCCTGTATGATTCTTGGGGTGGTGAGTCAAAGGAAGAAGGTAAAGATGAGTGCCAAGTGATGGGAAGTGTCAGGTATTACAGTGCCTCAGAGAGGGAGACTCCTAGACTATTCCATGACATTGCAGTGGGGTGTTCTGGTCAGGGGGAGCCTTTCCTCTGAAGAAGGGCACAAAGCATCCATCACAAACACAGCTATAAACCCCATGTTCTCCAGTCCACAAGCAATCACAGACATGAACAGGACCCAGGCTAGAGGCAAACATTAGCAATCTAGACGAGCCAAGGGTGAGCCCACGCACCCAGGGCCCAACAATCATTCCCCGATGCACACACAGAAGCACTCTCCTTTGTGGCATTTCTTTTTCTTTCTTTTTTTTTTTTTAAAGATTTATTTATTTGTGCATACAAACTGTGGTACAGGCCAGAGGTGTTGGGCGGCGAGAGGGTTCACCAGAGACAGAGTGGAGAGCAGAACAGGCAGACCAACGGAAATACACTGCTGAGGGGAGCAGTGGGCGAGGTAGGAGAGGTCTGCCGCACCTTGTGGGAATCTCCCCAGCCGGGCGTCGAACTTGCGTCGCCACTGCAGACAGCTCCACAGTGCAGCACTTAACCGCTGGGCCGTGAGGGAGGCCCCCTTTGTGGCATTTCTTGATACAGGGGCCTTACACCTATTTCTTCATGCCTCCTCGGTACCTTTCAGATGCCCAGCTAGGTAGACTTACAAAGAGGAGGAAGTTGAAGTTGGGTTACTGAACACGGGAAAGGCCAGTGGTAAGGATTCTATAAGGTTGGAAAATTTTTCCATTCCTTCCTTTTATGTCTTCTGACTGTTCTAATAATTAAAATCGACATCAAACAGATTTACAGGAGGAAAACAAATTGCATTTCATACATATGGGGATCCCATAAAAATATGAGCCTCAAAGTCAGTCAGGCAATTAAGGTTTATGTACCTGCCATCTTGAGCTGAGGAATGAGATAGGGGCCCCAAGACTCAAAAGTGAAAAAGACAATTCACAGGATGATAAGAAGAGTGGAGGTTTAGCAATCAGATATTTGCCCTCCCGCACAGGTAAGTCTTGCAGATGAAAAAGCTGTCATCTATAATAGCTGTCTTTCTGATACAGGGCCCTACCTAATTCTTTCAGGTAGTTAACAGAGAGATAAGTTAAGCTATTTCTACATCTGCTGGGTCTGGAGTGCCTTCGGCTCAAAAAAATCCACATGCCACAGTGACACATTTTGGGGTGACTTTTTCTGCTCTCCTTCAATTCATTCGCCATAAATACCATGGTTAGGTTCACTAGAGGTCAAATTTGCCTTTATGCCTAATTGTAAGGACAGAAATGTATTCCCCAGTGACCTACAAGAGTCCCCAGCACCCTGTCTCATCACCCTCCCTCTGGCCTCCACCTCAGTCTGCTACAGGCGAGCTTCATTCACTCCTTCCCTCATTCATCCATTCAAGTCAGTCAGACTGTACTTCGTACAGTCTTAGCTTCTTAGCTTTGTGCCTCTTTGTGTACATACACACACACTCACACACACTCACACACACACACACACATGCACAGCTCAAGATGGGTGACTGGTGTGGTGGATGGATGGATGGATGGGTGGGTGGGTGGATGGATGAATGGATGAATCTCCTTATCTTGACATGTTATCACCTCTGACTTCATATTTCTGGAAACCCTGTATTCTCAGAGGAACTTGAAAAGCCATTAAGAAATCCTTCAATATTACCTTATAGGAAAAATGGGGAGTGTCTCTGCAGAAATTCTCCCACAAGTATATGACATTCATGAGAAGACCACCTCTTCCTGGGTAGAGTGTCTCATCCCATCACCTCCCTATCCCAGAGAACTACATAAAGGGCTCAGAATTCCCACAGAGAAGCAGCTGGACACCACTCTGATTCAAGCCAGGCAGCAAGGTGTCTGCTGTGCCTTTGTGGCAGAAATTGCACTTCTCTAAGAGAACAACATCCCAGAGCCACTGGTCCAATCTAGGTGTTGCTGTGGCTGACCTGCTGCCTCTGTATCAACAAGACTGTTTACTAGGGAGTTTACTTTTAACAGGCCTTCAGGTTTCTGGTGAGCCTCTGCTTTTAACCCAAAGATATTCCTTTCAAAGAAAAGAAGGAAGTTTGCTCAAGATGGGAACCAGGAAAGTAAGAGCAGGATCACTCCTGACTTTCAGTTCTTGGGTTGGCCAACATTCTGCCGTGTGCCAGGCAGGAAGATGAGAGCTATAATCCAAGATCTGCAACAGGCACATTAATAAGGGAGAAGAGAAAATAGAGCACAATGAGGTTGAGTGTTCAGAGGGCATTAGGGGTATATCACACAGGGGCAGGACACCCACCACCTAACTTGGGAAGAGCCTTGTCCTGGAGAGTGTAAAGTATGAGCTGAAGTCTTGAAGGACTGGCAGGTGGCCAAATTACAGAGAAGGCGGTGCCAGTCCAAAAGAACAGATTGTGCAAATGCACAGGCTAGAAGATCACATCAAAGAACTGAGTTTGGACACGCTGAAGAATGGGGTAGGGAGGGAAAGTAGAAGATCCTCTGGTGGGCCTTGTTTGCTATGCTCAGCAGTTTGGACTCGACCACAAAGGGGATGAGAAACCAGGGGTAGGTTCTGATTGATGTTATCACATTTGTTTGTGGAGAGATGTCTGTGGCTGCTGTATGGGGGATGGATGACTGGAGTTTCCATGGCAGCAAGTGGACCAGCAAGGAGATGATTTAAATGGCCTAGGGGAGGAAGAGGAGGAATGGAACTACAATGCAGCAGTATGGGGACAGAGAAATCTACAGGTCCCAGGCATTCAAGAAGCAGTCAGAAAAGACTCACTTAAAAAACTGATGGTAGATGATGGAGAGAGTCAGTCCTTGGGTCGCTGCGACTAGGATACTTTTTCATTGAACGGCTTATCCAGTGACAGATCATGAAATGCTGGGAGATTTTGTTCCTTCTAATATCAGAAAGAGAGAGGTACACCAAGTCAGAGGTTGGTGAACTCTAGAATATCTACCCATTGTATTGAAATTTGTGGCAGAATTTTTATAACACCTTCACATAATCACATTTCCTATTCCATGTCGCTCAGTAATTAGGGGAGCTCAACCACAAAGAGTCTGGGTCTAGACTTGCTCAAGGCACCCAACAAATCCTGAGTGGCCTTGCTGAGAACTTTCGTTCCCAGAAGATAGAAAACTCAATTCCAGCTAACAAAGGGGAAGTAGGTGAAGAAGTGAAATTAACCAAATCCTGGAAGGAAATGGCCAAATAAGCTTTGATTACATAATAACCAGCAACTAGACTACAAGCACAACAGACGGTTTAGGGGCGACATATCAACAATTTTAGGAGAGAAGTATTTTTTTAGCATCATCAAAAAAAAAAAGCATACAATTTCTTTTTTTTTTCTTAAAGATTTATTTATTTATACACACAAGCTGGGGTACAGGCCAGAGGTGTGGGGCGGCGAGAGGGTTCACCAGAGACAGAGTGGGGAGCAGAACAGGCAGATCAGAAATATACTGCTGAGGAGCGCAGCGGGCAAGGCAGAAGAGGTCTGCCGCACCATGTGGGATTCTCCCCTGCTGGCGTCAAACTGGCATTGTGCGCTGCCAACAGCTCCACAGCGCAGCACTCAACCGCTGCGCCACCAGGAAGGCCCCCCCGAAAAGCATACAATTTCAAGGATAGAAATCCTAAAGGAAATTTTTGACAGTGTTAGAACAAAATTTTAAGGAAAAAGGAAAGGACAAAGGAAATCTAGCAACAGAACTTGCAGGGGCAGTTGAGAAAATATAAAGGAATAAAGAAAAAACTCAGAAAAAGGAAGAGAAACAACCGTGATCTGGAAATTCCCAGTGCTACCCTGAGAGAGGGAGAACGTAGCAAATTCACATAACATGTTACAGCCAGGTGGGAAAAGAGGGAAATGGAATTTCTTACTCCTAAGAGGGCAATATAGGAGCGCTTAGAGGTAAAGTTGCTGAGATTTATGAATCTACCACGTCAGTGTCATTTAGGACATAAGCAGATCACTGAGAAAGGAGCCCAAGATGGGCGCTGCGTGGGTAGAGTGACAACAAATGTCATGTTCGTAACAGAGGCATGAAGAAATGATCCAGTTCAGGTATGACTCACCCATGTTTAGGTCATGAATCCACTTTCTAACTGTTTGGTCTTATATTAATCACTGTCAGTCTAAGTTTCCTCATAGGTGAAAAGGGTCAGTATTATCCACACTAAAAATTACTGTGAACACTAAATAAGATGAGAAAGAAATACTGGCACTTAATATGTGCTCAATAAAAAACAGTTTTTAAAAAGTATTATTTCTAAATTGTAGCCAAGAAAATGGTATAATATAATGGCATCCTATACCATGCAGGGCAAATCCAGTCAAGCCTGTCCATGTACAGACTAACAATGGCAGGATTAAATAGCAGAAACCGAGACTGCATGGCCCACACAGCCAAAAACATTTATTATCTGGCCCTTTATAAATAATGCTTCCAGACACCGACTACCAGAGCCCTATATTGATGTTTCTTTCTCTTCTACCCATTATGTGTGAGTGAAGATACAGTACAAGAAAGCCCTGGCTTCCCCTTGCCCTCCCCAGGGGCTTTGCTCTTAGACTCAAAGGAAACACAAGGTTTCATTGGTCTCTCAGAGATAGAATAACGACTCAGCAGACAAGAAGTCGTCCCTGGAGACCATATAATTCACCAGACACAACCACCTGCTTATATATCTAAGCCTCCCTTGTTCAAGTCCAAGGGAAAGAATGAAGTGTCCCTGGAATCTGTCTGTCACCTCTCTGAGTACCTGTGTCTACGAAGGAACACAGGCCTAACAGACATGATACCCTTACATGGAAGAGCAAAAATCCCAAAACTGAAAAATCTGACTGCCTAATTCCAAATAATTCCAGAAGCAGAGAGAAAAACAGAGAGTTATCCATGGAGATAAGTGTGTCTACACACTTATAAGAGTTTTTCTACACTTATAAGAGTTTTCTACACTTTCAAATACCAGAGAGACCCATGGACATGATGAAAGGAAACTGACAAGCACCTAAGAGCAATGTTAGGAAGTCAATGCCAAGAATGAGATGGGGTTTCAAGAAAATGGTGTGGAACAGGTTTTTAATTCTGTCCTATGCAAGGTGGTAAATGAGGAAGGAAGGGCCCACGACAGGTTCAGACATCACTAGTTTACACATAATACCATAAAAATTAATCCATGGCTTCCCTTGTGGCACAATGGGTATGTCTCAGCACTATGAAGCTATCCGCAGCCACTGCAGCATGAGTTTGATCCCTGGCCAGGGAGATTACCACATGGCTCAGCAGACCTCTCCTGTCTCGCCCACTGCTCCCCTCAGCAGTGTACTTCAGTAGATCCGCCTGTTCTGCTCTCCACTCTGTCTCTGGTGAATCCTCTCACCACCCCACACCTCTGGCCTACACCCCAGTTCTTGTACACATACATAAAAAAATATTTTTAAAAAATTAATCCATGATTATTTTGCTTGTCTTCTTATTCATAATGATTGATTGAAGACCATTTGGGTAAGGCCAACTTGATAAGAGAGGCTAGAAGCCCAATATTAGACATAAGATGTTACTCTATATAAATACCAGTTTCTTGTATTGGTGAGTTGTGGGTTACTTGCAGTTGAGAAGGGCTTGAGTGACTTAAGATCTGAATAATTCCCCAAAAGCTGGAGCTCCCCACATCCTGGCATTTCCAACTTCTCCATTTCTGCTTATTACATTACCTTGGGCCTACATCACCATCTACATTATCGTCACTTGTTCAGTCCCTCCCCTAATGCAAATGTATCTGCAGTGAGATGTCTTCTGCTCCTTGGATAACGGAAGTGGTCTAAGTAGTCTCCTTGGAGGAAGAGTGTTTAATACCTACATTGTGCAATCTGCCTGCTTGACACGACAGGAGGTTTCACTTCCTGAGATCAAAAGGTTGCTACCATGTTCTGGGTACAAACTATAAGGCCAGGATAAAACATGGCAGAACTGGAAAGACTACGATTTCAAGGGGCATTGCCCCATGATTTAAAAATTTCCCTTAAGTAGAAAAATAGGGCTCAGCAACTGAACAATAGCACCATTTCAACTATATTGTGACATTAGACCAGACACTTTGCTTCTTCTGGTTCTTCATCTATGTGGTCCTCTTAGATCCCACCAGGCAATCATTAGAGACCTCAGCTAAACAATTCTGATGTCCTGGAATGTTATAACAAGAAGATGGCAAAGCAGAGGTAACTCAAGATTTCTGACCTCCATGTCAAGTCCCAGAAACAGAATTGATTAACTCAGAAGTGAGGCTCAAGTTCCTTCCATACCTTCCTTCCTGTCACTGACTTTCATCTTTTCAGAGTTCCAGAGCACATCAACTGACTGAGGGCATCTCTGTGATCTTGATCAGGAAAGGTCACAGGACCACCAGACCCTGCTGACCCCAGGATAAAGATTTTGAAGAAGTTCAATTTGATTTACAGTGTAGATAGTGCAGTGGTTCATTTGCAGAGTAGATCCTGTGGGGCCAAAACAGAGGAGCCCACTATGCCATACACCCAATTTTATGAGGGTTCAGAATTGGAAACTGATTATTGCTTACCAAACTTATTTTTTAAAAAAAACTGGTACATTAAACAGAACAGTTCTCTTATATTCCCTGTGGAACATAGAACTTACCAAAGATGGAAAGTATGTATCTGCCTTCTGAAAGAAGGTTGCTTACTAAGTCAGCCCATAGGGCCATCCTTATCGCATAGCAGAGTCTATTTTCTTCATGTCTATAAATGTCAGGGGCTCTCTCCCACAGACAATGCAGAATAAGCACAGTACCTGGCATGCAGTAGACACATGTTTAGTTGAGTGAAAAGACTCTCAAATTCCTAATCCCCTAGCTAGGCAGAAAAATTTTACGGCCTGAACTTGCATGCCAGACACTGTCCGAGTTCATAAAAAAGGCCCCCCTCTCCTCAGATAATCAGATAAGTGAACGAGGTTTCAATTCAGAGCTGCAAAATGAGCTTAACATATATATACGCCAAGTGGGGTGAGGAAGCCCCCGTTTTTAGACTCCTTGCATCTTTTATGACCTGGTCATTCATTCATTCTATAAACATGAAGGCTACCCTGTGTCCATGACCTGGCCTGTCTCCCCGCTGGTCTACAAGTTAAACAATGTTGGTGCATTTTGTACACTAACAACAAGACATCTAAAAAGGAAAATATTTTAAAGTATAATTTGAAGTATAAATAACTATAGCATTAAATAATAAATAGCATTAAAATAATAAAATTATTAGAGATTTAACTAAGAAAATGAAAGATATGTATACTGAAAATTATAAGACATTGAGAGAAATTAAAGAAGACACAAACAATTGAAAAGATATCCCACACTTTTGGATCAGAATAATTAATACTGTTAAAATGTCCATACTATCCAAAGTCATCTATAAATACAATGTAATCTCTATCAAAATCTCTTATTTTATAGAAATATGAAATTTTCATATATGAAATTTCACAGAAATAGAAAAAAAATGCTACATTCATATGGAACCACAAAAGACCCCAAATAGCCAAAGCAATCTTGAGAACAGAGAACAAAGATGGAGGCATTCCACTTCATGATTTGAAACTGAACTACAAAGCTACAGTAATCAAAATAATATGGTACAATCATAAAAAGAGACACATAGACCTATGGAACAGAACTGAGAACATAGAAATAAACTCATACATATACAGTCAACTAATATTTGATAAGATCACAAGACTACTTAATGGAGAAAAGGTAATATCTTAAATAAATGGTGTTGGAGAAACTGGGTATTCACAGACCCCTGTCTTACACCACTCACAAAAACTAATTTAAAATAGATTAAAGACATATATGCAAAACCTGAAACTGTAAAGCTCCCAGAAGAGAACAGGGAGAAAGCTCCTTGACATTGATCTTGGCAACAATCTTTTTGGATATGACACTAAAATCAAGGGCAATAACAGAAAAGTAAACAAATGGAACTACATCAAACTAAAAAGTTTCTGCACAGTAAAGGACAATAAACAGAATGAAAAAACAACTTATAGGAAAAAATATTTGCAAGCCATATATCAGATAAAGGATTCATATCCAAAATATATAAGGAACTCAATAGCAAAATAATAATAAAAATAATCTAATTTTTTAAGGGGCAGAAGATCTCAATAGCCATTTCTCCAAAGAAAGTATCCAGATGGCCAAAAGGTATATGAAAAGTTCCCAACATCACCAATACTGGGGAAATTTAAAGCAAAAGCACAAAGAGGTATCACCTCACATCTCATCAAAAAGACAAAAGTAATAAATATTGGCAAGCTTTAGAAAAAAGGGAACACTACTGCATTGCTGATGGGAATGCAAACTGATGTAACCATTGTGGGGAAACAATACAGAGGTTCCTCAAAAAGTTAAAAGATAGAAATACTATATGATCCAGGACTTCTACTTCCATATAGCCAAAGATTAAATCACTATGTCAAAAAGGTATCTTCACTCCCATGTACATTGCAGCTTTATCCACAATAGCCAAGACACTGAAACAACTTAAGTGTCCATCAACATTTGTGTATGTGTACACACATATTATATAATATTTTATATATATATATATATAATTGAACCACAAAAAAAAGAAATCCCTTCCATTGCAAATGAGTAGACTTTGAGAGCATTATGCTAAGTGAAATAAGTCAAAGATAAATGCTGTATGATCTCATTTACATGTGAAATCTAAAAAAACAAACAAACAAACAAAAACAAAAAAATAGGCCAAATTCATAAAAAGAGAACAAAATGCTGGTTGTCAAGGTCTAGGGGCTGGGGGAAACGGGGAGATATTGGTCAAATGTACAAACGTTTAATTATAAGATGAGTACGTTCTGGAAATGGTCACTATCATTAACTATATTGTATCTGCATGCTAAGAGAGCAGATCTTTCTTAAACATTCATACCACAAATATATATGCCAGAAAATTTTATAGATATTATATTTAAATAATTATGTGAGGTGAAGAGTATGTTAACTAACCTCATTGTGGTAATCATTTTGCAAAATACACATATAGCAAATCATCATGCTACATACCTTCAATTTAAACAATGCTGTGTGTGAATTATAGCTCAATAAAACTAGAGAATAAAACAAAATCTAATGACCCTTGGAGTTAACAAGGCATACAGTCTCAGCTGGAGATTATAACAATATTCTAGTTTCCAGAATTAACAGAAAATTTCTTTTAGGTAGAAAGCATCTTCTCTGCATTTTGAAAAGCAATTTAAATCCTGAAAATTTGATTCATTCACTAACTTTTCATACACATTCTCCTTTCAGGCCTGTCCCACTGTTGGTCAAACGAACACTGGTAAGGAGCCACGGGTGGTTTGGTGAAGGGTGGTGAAATGTACACATCTCGCAAAAAAATGTAAAAAAAATTTCAGTATTTGTTTAAAAAATTTTTTTAAAAAGCACTGATACGGATTCACGTGCAGTTGGCTAGGGTACCAGGACCTAGTCCGAAAGGGTTGAATGCACTTGTCTCCAAGCTTCCCCCACACCCATGTACAATGAAGCCTGCCCCCTGCACAACTTATTTTCTCTGACCCTTCTAAGGGGGGTCAAGTTATTTCCAGTGGCGCCTGTCATTGACCCAGGTCTGGATAGAGGACTCAGGCTAGGAGGGCTACCATCACTTCATTATGTCCACGTATCCGTCTCCGACTCCATGTCTATGTACTCCATATCCTAAGGGGAGCTTCCTAAACTTTAGTACAGGGTGAGAGGATGTTTTTGTATGTATGTCCTGAGCATCCTCCATTTTGTTCCAGAGATACTAAATTAAAATTTTTTTCTAATCCCATATTTTAACATTGCCATCATCTGCATGATGGTCGTCAGAAACACAACACATATTTGCCCAATGACACATTTGCAGAAATGTGTCATATTTTGTTACCCTTGTCTTTCCATGAACTGAAGATTATTTCAGTTTACCCTCTCCCTGAAGTTCTCATCAATCTTTTTGTGTTTTGTTTTTTTTAACTTGGTTATGAAATCAGTTAACCAAAGGGGAACTGTCTCAGCTCTCCACTTCTGCTTCTGAAGGCTATAAAACAGTGAAGGAGAAATCCTCAGCCAGCATCTCTCTTCACGGCACAACAGGCCACTCTGGGATACCATACTCTCCAGCCAGTCTCCATTGCTAAGGTAGTGTTTTTAACTAACTCTTACTTATGATTAGGCCCTAAGGGAATCTCTCCTCCACTCTCCTCTCCTCTCCTTTTCCCTCCCCTCTCCCCCCTCTCCTCTTCCCCCCTTCCCTTCCTCCCTCCTTCCCTTTCCCCTCTGCCTGATACTGGCATTTCAGGCTAAACTGCTAAGTATATTAGAAGGCTGTGACTTGTGAAATATTCTAACAGCTGAGAAATCAGTGTAGAATCCTCTGCTACTATCTCCTGACCAATCTCCTAATCACTGCTGTTTGGGTTTGATTTAGCAAGTGCTAAATCTAAAGATGCTGCTTTCATACATTGATTTGCTCATTCAAAGGTTTTTGAATACATGCCCTGAATTAGCTTATGAGGGAAACTGACAGATGAAGGCCATCCTTTTGGGGACTGACATGCAGTGCTCACTGATTTTCTCCTCTTTACACAGGTTTCTGAAGCAGCCATGGCAGCAGTATCTGAACTTCCCCACAGGTCAGTGGGGAAACTGAGACCAGTAATGTGAGCAGGGCTTCCCTTTCAAGAATAATACTATCTATGCTTGGAAACCACATTTGTTCCCCCCAAACTGCCTCTTGCAGTGGCAAGCAGGGTTCCAAGTTACCCTGGTTTAAGGAATGATTTCCCAGTATAAGCAGTCTTGGGACCCAGAGGGCATCCAGATATTCCACAGGAGTGTCCTGCAGGTGGCAACCAAGACAAAAAAATTCCAGGTGGCAGATACGGGGATCCCCTTGGCAAAGTTTAGCTTCAGTGAGGAGGGAAACTCAGATTTTAACTGACTGTTGGGTTAGAATTTAGGTCTCAGGATCCACCGGGAAGCACCGTCCCTGCCTCCTGTGCTGCTCCATGCATATCACCAGGAATTCGCTGGCTGCAGGGAGCTTCAAGGGATATGCTGTGTGCACTTCCTACTAGCAGGGAAGACTTTTCCTTCTTGCAGAGAAGGAAAAATAAACTTCTAGGAGACACAACTGAAAAATCTTGTTTGTTTGTTTTTTTTTATATATATAGCAGCAGTGAGAAAAACCTGTTCTTCGAGGCCAGTGTCCCCAAACAGATGAAGGTAAGACCATGGGCTTAGCTCTCACTGGGAATGGCTCAATGAAAAGGGTTCCGAGCCACTTTGTTCCTGCAGTATCTTGCAATTGAATAACTTCGAGCTCATCCAGTGAGGCAGATGCAGCCTGCACGCCTGCTCACTCAGCCACTTTGCGGCTCCCGCACCACCGCACTCTCTCACTGAGCCTCGCTGGGGTGGCCGGGCCTGCAGGGGGGAAGGGTGAATGACCGCTGTGATGTCTGCTGCCTCCTGTTAGGAGGACAGCCAAGGTTTCAATGCAAATTTGATTCTCCTTTAAGGAGAGGCTTTCAGGCTAAGCTAATCACTTGAACCAAACTCTGAGACCAGAGGAAGTGACCTTGACAATAAGCATATGTCTGCCCTCTTACAGTTGCAATAGTTCTTTGCTCCCTGGGCTGGAGCTTCTAACAAGATGCAGATGGTGTAAATAAAAATACTGATTGGGAGTTGAAGGAAAATTGTTCAATTGCAGTTTGACCTTGGATGAATCATCTCACCAGTTTGGGTCTCATCTGAAAGATAACAGGGCTGAACTAGATGAGCTGAGATCCTTGCATACTGCCAGCTTAGTTCTGAAACACTGGCAGTGGCAGCTAAGTTCATCCCAGAGAATGAGTGTCTGACTTACTGCCACCTCTACAGGGTCACGCTGACTTCCAGCTGTCCCTCCTCTTTTGGATGATGCCTGCTAACCTTCCTAGGGGGCACAGACACCATCCCAGTTAGGTCCATTGTACAGTTTAGTACTGTCCACCCCAGCACTGTGGGACCGTCTTTCTGCCTCTCCCCCATTATCTCTTCCAACTGCAAGTCTCTCTCATCTGGAGTCTCTGCTCTGGGTAGAAACTTCTCTCCCAGATGATTATCATGCCTCCAGGTAACCGTAGGCAAGTTTTAATTCAGTTTATATAAACAATGGGAAAGTGGGAACATATTTCACAAATAGCACCCACTTTTATAGTATTTGCAGAATGCTTACAAGATAACATTCTCAAAAAATTATATAGAAGTTGAAAATGTGTTGGACTCACAGAGATGCATTAAGATGATCATCACCATGAAAAATTAAATACAAGATGTTAGAGGATTGGACACAAAAAGATATAAAGTGTAAGAAGGTGTGAGATTACAGCTGGTGGAGCATGTGTTAAAAAAGAGGTAGAACTGGGATTTATTCTAAAAGAACATCAACTATGGCATCAGAAATCCCACATTCTGGAGTTGGATGTGCCTCTAACTTGCCACATGCCCTTGGGTAAGCCACTTCAGCTTTCTGAGCTTCTGACAGACAAGAGTTCCTCTTTAGAAACTCAGTGATCCCAATGATTCTTTCCAACTCTCTGAGCTAACAGGCGTTATCTGAGAAAACCACCTCAACACACTCATTTTCTTGGTCTCTCCATAGCACTGCATCCAAGACCCGGACCTCACTTCTCAGGAAGATGACGGCATCCAGCTCCAAATCTCCCACCAGCTCTACAACAAGAAGTTCAGGCGGGTGGTGTCAGTCATTGTGACTGTGAAGAAGCTACGGAACATGCTTGTTCCTGATTCACTGGCCTTCCAGGATGATGACCTCAGGAGCCTCTTTTCTTTCATCTTTGAAGAAGGTACTTAGTGAGAGCTAAGGACAGACAGGCAATTTTTGGTGCCTTCTTTCCCAGAGTCCATAACCTAACAGCCAACTAAACTCCCCCAAGCTGAAACCCTTTAAAAATAGAAGACTATTTGGGCTACGGGGGTGGGCTATAAGGGTGGACTATGGGTGATTTGGCAGTGGGTCCATTACAGTATCTGAAAGGGGGTGTCATTCACTTACAAAATACCAGCAATAATGTAAGCCAACGTTACCTCAATCAATCAATGTAGAAGACTCAGAGGAATAGAACTCAGACGAGGAAAACGGAGAAGTCTAGAACCCAAATTAATCATCTCTTTAGTTGAAACTATTCTTTTTTATTATTATTATTATTGGGGTACACTGGTTCACAATGTTGTTTGTATTCTAGAAGTACACTGACAATGGCAGCTAACTCACCACTCACATTAGCAAACCACTCGATCATTCTCAGAGTGCTTTCACTCACATTATCTCTTGCAACTCACAAAGTCCCTGCTGAGCTAGTGTTCTCTCCATCACCGGTGCATATTTTCACATTAGCAACTGTATTACTAATCCACAGCAAACAACAGAATTGAAACTTGAATCTGTGCCATATGGCATAAGGTCCAGTGTTCTCATGCACCCCAACATCCTCTCCACCAATGTCACAATCGGACGACGCAGGGCATGCTCAGATGTCCCTCTGGAAATGGAACTCTTCTGCCTCACATCACCAGTGTGCCCTCCTGATTTCCCACATAAACAGCATATGTGTTCCACATTTCAGAGCCCATAATCTGTGACAGCTGGGATGATGACCAATACGTGTGCGACGCACCCCCAAGATGGCTGAACTGCAGACTCCAGGACATAGAACAAAAGTGCTTGGTGCTGTCTGATGCATGTCAGCTGCACGCGCTTCACCTCAGAGGAGAGTCTCTGAACCGACAAGGTAAGTGGGGACATCCTGATTCCTCTCTTGGCCTCTGGCATCTGGCTGATTCTCCACAAGAAAATGATCAACACAATGAAAAAAGCATATAATAAAGAACACATAAGCTTTGTCATTTAGTCTAGCAATGACACAGACATCATTCTCTTAGCACATTCATTTTTCAACAAAAGGGAGACTTTTAGAAAAGGCTGCTCAAACACACCCAGGGCCATTGTTGTGCCAAGTCATTGAAAGCTAGTGTAGTGTCAATGCTTCTACAGAACAGGGTCACTTGATGGACATTCCCTAACTGCCTGTGGGTTCTTTCTTCCTGTTATTGAGGTTGAAACTTGAATGGTGAAGAGATAATGTGTCCATCTTCATTCCTAACCTTACCCCCTTGCCCCTGACATCCTTTCCACCCAATACCAGATAATTCCATATGGGGAAATTTTACTGACAAGCAGGAATTTATATCTCTCTATTATAACTGGCATATGTTTCCAGTCTGGGGAGCCCATTCATTGTGGGGATCTGCCTGGCACCTTGCCACTGTGGCTGAACCCTGTGTGCAGAGGACAGCCCAGGGAGCAGTTAAAAGGAGCAGCCTGATCTCTCCCAAGGCTATTGACCTTAAAAAGCAGCATCAGTTGGGGTGAGGCCTCCTGCCCTCAGCCAGGACAAGACGATCCTGTTTCTTTAGACCTGTGTTGTGAGTATGGCCTTGGGCCTTCAAGTGAGACAGCTGTGACTAAGATTAAAATGAGCGTTTCTTTGTAGACACTTTCCCCAGCTAAGCCTCTCCTCTCCCAAGTTCTTCCCACTTGCTGCTCTAAGCTGCTAAAACAGATCTTACATCTGATTAATTTTGGATCCCACTTTATCTCTTTCCGTGCTTTTTACATTGTTCTGTGCATACAGATAAATACATCAGCTGCCAGTGACAAGATGACTTCTTTTCTTCCTTCACTATTCAAAAATTAGGCCCTCCTAATGCTTCATTGCCACTGCAATAAGACATTGAGAACCCCTAGACTTTCCGTGGGGAAAAATCAGAATCAACCAACTGACCTTGCTGGTCTCTATGAGAAGCTAAGTTGTCCTGCCAGTTAGGTCACAGGATCTGAGTGTTCCTGCCCGTAGGGGACGCTACAGTGTACGGGTCCTGGGCTGGGGGTCCAGTTGAGCCAACCCTTCACTGCTGTGTGTCCCTGACCACAAGGCCCCTCTTCTTTCTCCAGTGGTGTTCTGCATGAGCTATGTGCAAGGAGAAGAAACTAACGACAAGATACCCGTGGCCTTGGGCCTCAAGGATAAAAATATGTACCTGTCATGTGTGATGAAAGACGGAAAGCCCACCCTGCAGCTGGAGGTGAGTAGCATGGACTGAAGGCCCTTCTCAGGCTTCTCCAAAGCACCCCTACTCATCACTCACTTCTAATACAAACCCCGTCCGCCTCAGAAAGTCAGGGAGCCGACCTATTTGATAATTGTGCACAAATGTAAATAAATGTAATGGAATTGTTAAGTGCATGCAACTCTCACTACCACCACAGAAAATTAAATCATTTTGCTGAGGTTCCTATGTCATTCCATTGTTACCACCGCCAAGAGATCATACAACATGCGGGTTGGAAGAATTGTAGATGTTTAGGGTGTTCCATGGATAGATCACACTTTGAGGAATTCATCCATTCAAGGGATCTGGCATCTGTCATTATCTCTACTCACCTCGCAAACATCCTCCCCCAACTGCCAGTGTACCCAGCAAAAGTCTTGTTCCCAAGTTGATGTCATTCTATCCAGGGCCATAAGAAAAAATACAGCAAAAGCCCTTAGGAAGTGTGTACTCCTTGAAGCTTTAACCTAATTTTCACTTTTTAAAAAAATACCCACCCATATTATGCTCTCCAGCATTCCATATTAAGTTTCAGAAAAGGTAAGAATCAGAAAGCTGGGGTCACAAAAATAACTCAGGCATCTGGCCTCTCACCTTGCTCACTGGTTTCCTCTCCAGCTGACTCGAGAACACTTTTCCCACGGTGTCTTTGTCCCTTCCCTCACAAAAGTTCTTACTTTTGTTTTACTGCAGATGGTAGACCCCAAAATCTACCCAAAGAAGAAGATGGAAGAGAGATTTGTCTTCAACAAGACAGCAATCAAGGAGCATTTTGAATTTGAGTCTGCCCAGTTTCCCAACTGGTACATCAGCACCTCTCAAGCAGAACAAATGCCCATCTTCCTAGGAAATACCAGAGGCCACCAGGACATAACTGACTTCTCCATGGAAGTCATCTCTCCTTAAAGAGCCATACAGAGAGCCCCCATGTGCAGAAGGACCCATGGGGCTGCAGGAGGGGAGTTATAAGGGTTTTGACCATGGCTGTAGGCTAAATGTGTCCAATCGGTGCTCAGCTGCCTTCCCTGTATTAATGTCCACCAGACAGGAGGAAAGTCCCCTCCCTCCCAGGCCAATCTCAGACACCCTTATCTCATCTCTCCTGAGCCAAGCTCCTCTCGTCTCTCTTACTCACTCTAAGTCAGCCTGGCAGGAACCATTGCACATTAGATGCAAAGAAACCCTCTGTCCTTTGTTCCCTGTTTCTGGAATCACTTAACTATTTATTTATTTATTTATTGAGGAGTTAGTCTATTTAATTAAATTCAAGGAGACCAAGAAGTAGCAGTGTCTGTGAAAGAACTCACTTTTCACTATCTATGGATTCAATTTTATTTGAACTAGTGTGTCATCTTTATATCTTTATTTTCACCAAGAATGAAAATAGATAAACTCAAATTATGATCCTACTGCTTCAATGATTCTGAAATAAATTTCACTGAAAAAAATACTTCTACCTGGTGATTGACTTTTCTTGGATTTGATGCCAAAGAGCAAACAAAAGTGGGGCTATGAGATTTCTCCTTGGAGAGCTGGAAGCAGAGTCCTCATCACTTAGTGCTATAGAAAACCTCCATCATGTCCGTGGCCTGCAAAGACATGCTCCCCAGCCCTCTTCATTTCTGTTTTTTAACAAAAAGGTACTTAGTGCACAAGTTTCATCCAAAAAACAGGATCAGATGATTAGTAATAGTAGTAGTAATAATAATTACAGGGATTATTAAGGGTTAGTAGTAAGAGCTGTCAATTTCTCTATTCATTTATTCAACATGTATTAAACAAATGCTCTGAATTAGGGGCTAGTAATACAGAAAAAGAAAGGTACAGTGTTCCTAGGTAGGTAGGGTAGGTAGATATATACAAGCAAAAATAACCAGTAGAGGTAGGATAAAATAGGAAAGGAGCATACAGGGAAGAGTGACAAACCTTCTGTGAAGGATAGAGGGTCAAGGAAGGTGACATGTGAGTCAGAAAAGAAAGGAAAGGTACTATAGGTAGAGGAATTAGTATGAACCAAAGCACAGGGGTAGAAGAAAGAATGTGCAAGAAGTCAACTTCCAAGATGGCAGAAGCCACTAGGAGCAAAGTCAAAATATTTGTAGCTTGCATCTCAGGCAAAAGGGTCATTTGCTTAACATATAAGGACTTCCCTCAAAACATGAGAAAAAAAAAACAAGAACAAAACCCAACAAAACAAAGTATTAGCAGGTTATACACAGAAACAGAAATACCATTAGATCTTGGACAGAGTAAAAGTGCTCAATGTTATAAAATGAAGGTTGAAATAACAGCATTTTGAGATGCCAATGTTCTCCCATCAGATTAGCCAAAAAGCTTAACATACCCTGTTGGGAAGACTGCGGAGGAAACCTCCACTCTTAAACATAGCAGGTGGGACTAAAAATTGTTACAACTCCTATAGAGAAAAAATTGATAGTAACTACGGAAAGACAAATGCATACCGCCTTTGACCGAGAATTTTTACTTCTGGCTATTTATTCTACAGATGGACATTACACCCATGTGAAACAACATGTGATCCAAATTATTCATTGCACATCACTTGTAATAACAAAAGCCTGGGAAATAGCCCAAGTGTCTGTCAATAGAAGACAGGCTAATTGAATGATGGGACAGTCAAATAATGGAATGCTATGCAGCTATAAAACAGAAAGAGAAAGCACTCTGAACCAATACAGAATCTCTCCAGCACAAGCTGATAACTACAAAAGAGGAAGAGGGAAACAATGTTAAAGTGCACTTTATGAAACAGAAGCCATAAAAAAAATAATAAGGCAATACTTTCCAATGTGCTTGTATTTGATTTGGAAAATTCTGGAAGATACATTAAAAAAATTTTAATTTCTTTTTTAAAGTAGCTAGGAGGAACTGGGGAATAAGATACAAGGGGACAGTGTAGGTGCAAGACATTTCTCTAGATAATTTTTATATAATTTGATTGTTGAATCACGTGAATATACTACCTACCCAAAGATACAAAATAACTTATTAAAGGCTTTTATCTTAAAAAAAGGAAAAAGCATAAGACTTATTTGGGGGAAATGAGTGTTGAAATGTGCCAGTCCTCAGTAGCTCACTTCAGTTCCCGCTCCTCCTCCTCTTCCCAGCTCTCCAAACAGGAGCACAGGAGACCCCACAACTCAATAGACTCCCTTCTCCCAGCTCTGTCTGCTTCATAAACTCAGTGGACAGGCTGGGATGGGTATTGAGGGAGCAAACAAGTAGTTCCCATCCTGCAGTACATAATAAGGCTGGGGACACCCAAGCAGCTGGTCTGGGGAAGAAGGAAGAGGTGTCCCTGAGAACCCCAGCAGATGTTGTCCTCTTTCTTTGGCTGAGTCAAATAATTCCACTCACTTCTCTCAGGTCAAGAAAAGAAGGACACACCAAAAAGGAAGACAAAATGTGAAGGCATCTCACCTTGAAGCCAAATTCCCAATCTTCTATATAAGGGCATATTGGCACAGTCATTTTGGAGAGAAATTGGCAAAGTTTACTTTTAATATGGCTTTGACTCAGCCAGTCCACTATTTGGTGCTTTTCTTAAAGAAACAAATTCAAGGGTGTTTATTTTAGAATTGTTTATTCAAAGTTTGACAAAATAAACAATCTAAAAGTCCATTGGTAGGGAAAAGGTAAATAACCATGGCAAATCAAAAAGAATAAAGGCCAGTGCTGAAATGGAAATATATCCAAGAAAATTATTGAGAGAAAAAGTTAAGATGGAGAACAATAAATAAAGTATGGTGCCATTTACATAAAAAAAGCACCACATATCCCAAATGCAGTGTGTATCTTATAAGGCAGGGAGCTCAGAAGGACACTGACCAGAAGGGATAGTGGTTACTTGGGATGGGGCAGGGAACGGGCTCATCAAGGGGAACTTTAGCTTTAAAATGTTTGAATTTTTTTTTTACAAGAAAAGAGTATTTATGAATTACTTAATTCTTTTTTAAAATCCCCTGGATTAAATTGTTAAAAGACCTTGTGTTTCAATTCCTGTATCTGATCTAAAGATTAAAAGTGATCCGCCAGTGGCTCTTCTATTCGTTTTGGGGCCAAGTTCTCTCCCTGAAAACAGTTTTCTCCCCTTATCAGCTTTGGTGTTGAGTCCATTGTCTCTGGAAGATCAAGAAATACAGCAAGGGAGGGAGAAGGAGGGGGTCAAAACAGGAGAGGGAAGAGCACAGAGAATATGGTGATGGTCACGGGTGAAGTGGTGGTGGGAGAACTATGGAGTCTACACCTGAAGGGAGAAACCAACTACTGTACAAAAATGAACAATGATGTAAGAAAATAAATTCTAAATTTTTTTAAAATAGAATTAGGAAAAAAAAAACAGAAGAAATGGCCTATTTCTAAATGGAAAGGGCCAGATGATTTCAGTGGTGAGAGCCAGAACCCTCCCACCTCAATCAAACACAAGAAATACAACTGAAGTAGAAAGTCCTTCCAGTGGAATGGGAAGTCAATGTGTCTTCTCCTCCAGCAGGTAACACACCATGCCCACCACAGATCCTACTGGCTTTCAAGGAGATCCTGTGTACCTAGAGAGTAGGAGGCAAGTGCTTCTGATTGGGACTTGATGTCTGGGGTTCTGTGACAGGCAGTCCACTGGGCTAGGGTGTGTCTTACCCTGTAAGCAGGGGCTGGAGTAAGCAAGTGTTGGGTGAAGGTGGATGATACAGTGGTGTGGGGGGGCACATCTGGTCTGAAAGGCAGGTTGGGGAAGTTTGGCTACTACAACATCTTAGTCAGACTTGCAAGGCTAGGTCAGTGTGTCTTCTGTGCAGCCCTCCTCCCACCCGATGCAGCTTTGCTGAACTATACTCAAACATCTGGTTCAACTGGAAGCCAAGGTGAGCACAACTCAGAAAGCTGGTGTGATGCCATCTCCCAGGTGCAGGACCACAGTCAGAGACTCCTCCCACTTCTTATCACATCTCACCTACATCCTGGCTCCTAGGTTGGCAGTTGTGAAGCAAGCTGGGTCATTAGATTCATCTTACCACCACCCCCACCCCCAACACGACCACACACACACACACACACACACACACATACACTACCAGTTGAGATACACTGCTTTTCTTAATTGTGTAAGCATAACTATTTGCTTACATGAATAACCATGAAATATTCAAATATCTCTCTGAAAGCAGTTCACAAAACCATGAAATGTACCATTGGGAACAGAAAAGGGAGGGCTGGGAGGGGCAAAGACTGTCCTGGGAAAGACAAGGAGGCTGCTAGGGGTCTGGGGCCTTATGGTGTCTAAGATTTTACTTTCCAGCAAATGCGGCAGCTAGGAATAGAAGTGGCCAAGTGAGGCCCATGTCTGCAAGTGGAGAACAAGGGTGAGTTGCGACTGGGATTCAGCCACCATACCCTTCCAAGTCCTGAGCTTCCCCACAAGCTGCTTGAAAAGGCCGATGCTTCTCTTCCGTTGCCTATACTCCAGCCCCATCAGTCTTCAGGGACAAAAAAGGTAAGAAATCCTTCATCTGTCTGTGGAATGGGACCCTGGGATCAGGAAGTGTCAGTCAAAGGAGCTCCAGTCACCATCTGAGCACCCTGATGCTGTAAGTCAAGATGAAGAAGCACCTGTCCAGAAGGGCCGTGTAGTTTAGTGTGTGAAGGTTTGGTAGGGATGAGTCCTTGAAACAGAGGGATAAGTGGAATCCAGATACACACAAGAGCATCTACACATATTATGGTTTGACTTTAAATAAAAGATATCAGAAAGACATGTCAAGTGGCAACTGAGCCTCAGTGCCCTCCAGCCTAGGGAGCAAGACCCTTATCCCAAACAGGTAATGTTCTTTTGAAGCACCACCGCTGGGGGCCTCACCACAATAAAGAAATTCCAGTTTCCTTCCCAAATGGACCTTTCAGGGTCCTAATCTTCACAGGATGTTGGTTTTCCAGTATTTTAGCTTACATAACACCTAAAAGAATTACTTAAACCTATGATCCAATACATATTTTAGTGAATATACAAAATTCATTATAATTTTAAATAATTAGTTGCAAATGTTATCACTTCTGGAATATTGGAAATATTTACTTATACTTGACATTAATATACTTAAATATTTTAATATTTAAGTTTTAATCTTAATATTTAATTAATATACTTAAGTATTTATTAAAATAAAACTGTTACATCACTTTGTAAATATAACCAATGAAATTCCAGTAGCACAGTGATTGTTTCTTACTGTTCATCCATCTAAAAAATGTGAATAAATTTATCTTCAACAATCAGAAATTTTACAATATTCCCTTTTCTCCTTGAATTAACACTTCCATTTCCCCCATGAAACTTTGTATCGATGTCATATGCTAAGCTTAAAACTATTTTGCTGGTCATCCTATGATACTTCTTTGCGACAGTAAAATGTATTTTTTTATATTTTATGCAACCATAATGTTAATTTCTTCATTCACATATAGAATCATCATCACAATTATTGTTATTATCTAATTAATTAAATAATACATAAACACTATATTATAAATGTTTATTTTTATTAGCAATGTATCTGGATGAGATAAACCTTTTGAAAATTATTGCATATATTTATATATTACTCATAATTAGAATGAGCACTGAACATGATTCCTATCTTATTTTGGTATTTTAAATACAAGCTCTGGGAGAACCCATAACATAAGTAATAAGTAGATGGAATGAAAGGAATTCTATCATAGCAACGTCATTCAATTCCTTTCAATCCTTCTGAGTTACTTGTTAATATCACACAGTCATCGATGATCAAAAGTTATGTTTAATGGTTAATCAACAACTTAATTAGGTCCTCTTTCAGCTGTAAGTAAAGAAATGGAAACCATGAGAGATACAAGAGTCCCTTAAATCCTTCACTGGACAAGCAGATATTCCCTTTGTCTTAAGTCCCCAGAAGCCCTTATACCGCAAGGCAATGTGACTTTCTAAGATTAATGTGTGGAAAACCTGCTGTTCTGATCTTTTGTCTTTAATTTTACAGTTTTATTATAATGTGTCTTGGAGAAGATCATTTTGGATCAAAATTATGGAGTGACCTATTAGCTTCACAAAATTGGATGTCAAGTCTCTCCCTAGTTTTGGGAAGTTTTCAGTCATTGTTTCTTTAAATACTTTCTGCCCTTTTCTCTTCTCTGCTCCAATGATACATAAATTGTTTCTCTTAATGGTGTTACAATAGTTCCATAAGTATTTCTTCACTGCTTTCATTCTTTGCTCAATTCGCTCCTCTGGATAATTTCAAATGATCTCTTTTCAAGTTCACCGATTCTTTAATCTTCTTAGCCCAGTCTGTTGCTGAAACTTTCTACTGAATTCTTCAGACAGTCATAGTACAATTATACATCTCTTAACAGCAAAAATACATTCTGAGAAGTGTGTCATTAGGCAATTGAATTATTGTGTAAACATCATAGAGCTAGCAGTAACTTCAACACTGTCATTGGGTTCGACCTTTTTTTTAATTTTCAACATAAAAACAGACGTCTTGATTTGGTCATGATTTTCATTGGTGCTAACAGGAAAACACTCTGTGTCTGATCTTCAACGCAGTTCATTAAAAATTTCTCCATATGTGATAAAGTCCTTTCTTGAGTTTGTGTTAGTTTCATTGTTTTCAATGAAGCAGATCCTTTAATAGCATTTTTTCTTGCTCTTCAAGATCATGCTATGCTGGACTGGGACACACCTGAATGTCCAGGAGTAGCCATCACTAACTTTCTACTTTCGTAGTCTTTAATACTTTTAATTTTGTTTCCAGGTCTAGCACTTCAAGTGGCCTCTTACTGGCAACATTAGCAGGGTCTTTGTACTCTTTGGAGCCATGATGAACATAACAACAGGAGATTAAATTGAGCACCAGGGAAAACAATGTTAGCAAGAGATGGAGAGGCAGTAAACAAGCGATGTATGAGGTCGCTGCCAACATAAAACACTAGGATTTTATAACAGCTATGATATCACCAGTCAATAGGAATTTGGGGGCCACCCATATTGTGTATATGGTCTATCATTGACCTAAATGTCATCATGCAGTAAGTGACTGTATACATCAGCTCCAAAATATGCTTGGTTCTTTTTTATGTCTTCTATCTCTTTTTTGAAGACCATTTTGCTCTATATTACTGTCCTGATTTTGTTAAATTGTATATCCTTGTTGCTATCTGAGCACCTTTCAAACAATTATTTTTTAATCCTTTGTCAGGCAACTCCATTTACGGTCAGTTACTAGTGGTTTCCCTTGGTGATATTATGCTTCCCTAATTATTTATAATCCCTGAGTTTTGTAGGTATCCGTACATTTGAAGATGTAGTCACTTCCTAAAGGCTTTAGGGACTCAGTTTAGTAAGGGAAGAGCATCACCTGTAAGTGGGAGCTTGCTAGAATATGCTGCAACCCCACATCTAGAGGCAGGAACCAAATGCAGGGCTACACAGATGCCTGTGGTGTGACAGGTGCCACACATAGATCCACATTTAGTGGTGGGAGCCAGAGCCAGCAGCAATGCCTGGGCCAACTACAGGTGCACTGGAAGCCACAGAGGCCTGAGTGTTGGCATGTAGCCCTGTAGGTTCAGGGTCTCCTCAGGAACACAGGCACGGTAGTGGAGGTTGGTGAAGGGAGTTGGGCCAGGGCAGAGCTAGAGGATCTAGGTACAGGTGAGCCTGGTGGTATAGGCCAGTGACAAGAGATAAGACCAACCTGAGCTCACAAGCAGCTGTGGGTGCCCTGGCTGTCAGTGTGTACTCCTATGACCATGAGGTCTCCCACAGATATGCACAAAGCAGTGAAGACCAGTGACAAGGGTCAGAATAAGGCATACAGGTACACAGCTGGGGGAACGGGGTGGAATAGTTACATGTGACCCCAGTGACTGAAGAAAGAGAGAAATTCAGGCCCATAAAAAGCTGTTAAGGCAGTAGCTGTCAGTGTGCCTTTCTATGGTTGAAGATCTGGGGTGCACACATGGCAGTAGAGACTGATGATAAGACTCAGGTTGGTGGCTTGAAAGTACACAGCTGGAAGGGCTTGCCCCAGCAAGGGCACAGTCATTTAGCTTCTGCATTCTAGGCTGGCGCCATGCACTCACACAGCCACTGAGAACTGGGACAATTCAGGTGCAGGCTCTCCTGGGAGCAGGGGGCAGGAAGCTGGGAGGAACTTAGGTGGCAGTAATCCAGGACATAAACAGCTGTGAAGTCTGTAAGGGTTCCACAGCAGATGGGCTGGTCTTTGGTTTCTTAGGAAGTGAAAGTTGCACGGGGCTTCTGCAGGGCAGATCCCTAGGAACTGCAGTCAGCCCTGCTGCGTGGCTAATGCTGGGAGCCCCTGCTTTCCTTCCTTTTCTTCCTTGTTCCTAGCCATCTCTATACATGTAGCTTTGCTGTCCTCCACATGGGACAAAACAGAAGTAGGCCTTCAATGCAGTGCCCCAAAAGGCTAGAGAATCTGGTAGCTGATCCTGCTTTTCCCTTCCAAGCGAGGAGAACTCTAACTGGGGAGATCCTTCTTGGCGCTAAGTAATGACAACCTAGAGGATAGGATGATGCAGGAAGGATGAAACTGTTCTTTCTTCCCTTGTTGTACAGTTATTCTCCAGCTCTTTGTTCCACTGTGTTGCTGAAGTTTCTTGAGTGAACTGCCAACTTCCGCCAAAGCTGCTTTTGTTCATGAATAGCTGCATTATTGTTGATCTTTGTGGGAGGACAGAGGTTGGGCTCCCCGACTTTTCCAATTTGGTGACTTCACCTCAATGATCCATTTTTATTATTATTTTAATTTGGGGGTTATGCCTCCATATGTGCGCATGTTCCAATTTTAGATGAGGAAATTAAGGCCAAGAGGATAAGTCATACAAGGAAGTTCATGCATTTGCTCAATAATGTCTGGCGAACACCAATTATGGGCCACATCCTGTTCCGGGTGATGGAGACACAGGAGGGAATATTTTAAGGTGCACAGACAGATGACAACAAGTAAGAAAATAAGTTATTTCAGTTGAAAGTAACTGCTGTGGCAGAAATAAAACAGTGATGTGACAGAGCTGAGAAGGAGGCTCTTGAAGAAGCTCATCAAGTAAAGTTTCTCTTAGGAAAGGACTCTGAATTAAACTATGAACGACAGAAGGAACCAACCATGGAAAGAAAGAGCAATCCAGACAGAACAGTAAATATCAAGTTTCCAAGGCAGCAATAAGCGGGATGAAGTCAAGAAAAAACCAGAAGGCCAGTTTGGCTGGGGTATAATGAGAAAGGGGAGAATCGATGTTGTGCTAGAAAGTGCTTCACAACTGACCTGAGAGAAAAACAAAAAGCCTTGTTTTGTAGCATTTACCAGTGTCATAAGGTGTGATTGTTCCCACCACAGCCAACTTCAAGTTCCCAATGCAGTGTCACTAAAGGCAAAGTCTAAAAGAGATACACGCACCAGCCCTCATGACCAGGATGAACAGCTCCAGCACGCCACTAAAGGGGGTGTGAGGTAAACCTGAAAGAAAGATAAGGGCCCCCATCACCCAGATTCCATAATCCATCCTGAGGAATTTGTATGTATATTACAAGGTCATTGGGAAGCCGTTAGAAGATTTTAAGCAACATTATCAGATTTGTGCTTTTTTTAAAACATTGCTCTAATCACTGTGGGGGGACGCTGTGGCAGGAACAAAAAAGTAGAGGCTGAGAGACCAATTAGTAGGCTACTGCACCATCCAGTACATGACAGTGGTTTAACTATCGTGCATCCCAGCTTCTCTAGTGGATAAAGAAAGAAAAAAGAGATTATGGATAGCAATTTAGAGGTATAATTTATGATCGTCCTAGTGGATTGGGTGTTGGAATGAGGAAAACAAATGAATCAAAGATAACTTCTCAGATTTTTTGTAGAGTAACTGAGTAAATCTTGATGTCATTTACTGAGGAAGACCAGGAGAGGGACGGTTTAAGATTTATTTTTTTTTTATTTATTTATACATACAAGCTGGGGTGCAGGCCAGAGGCGTGGGGCGGCGAGAAGGTCCTCCAGAGACAGAGCGGGTAGCAGAACAGGCAGATCAGAAATACACTGCTGAGGGGAGCAGTGGGCAAGGCAGGAGAGGTCTGCCGCGCCATGTGGGATTCTCCCCTGCCGGGCGTCGAACTCACATCGGCGCTGCCCACAGCTCCACAGCGCAGCGCTTAACCGCCCGCCACCGGGGAGGCCCGAGAGGGATGGTTTAAAGTTCCCTTTCATACCAACTAGATATTCAAGTGAAGATGTCAAAGAGTCAGATAAACATGCAAATCTGAAGCTCAGAGAGCACAGAAACTGGAAATTTAAACTTAAGAATGGTACTCAGCAAACATAAGGTAAATGGAGCCATGGGACTAAATAAGACCTTCTGAGAAGGGGACAGACCCTGAGATGGGCCTGGGACATGCCAACATGAGAAGTATGAGAAAGGAGGAGCCAGCAAATGTGATTGAAAAGGGCAGCCAGGGGGCCTCCCTGGCGGCGCAAGGGGTTAAGTCTCAGCACCATGAAGCTATCCGCAGCCACTGCAGGACGAGTTCGAGATGAGTTCGATCCCCGCAGGAGCTTCCCTCATGACACAGCAGACCTCTCCTGTCCCACCCACTGCTCCCCTCAGCAGTGTATTTCAGTCAATCTGCCTGTTCTGCTCCCCACTCTGTCTCTGGTGAATCCTCTCACCGTCCCCTGCCCCAAACACAGACCCCTCTGGTCTAGACCCCAGCTCTTGTTTGCATAAATAAATAAAAATCTTTAAAAGAAAAAAAAAAAGAAAGAAAAGGGCAGCCATAAAAGGTAAAGAAAACCAAGAGAGTGGGGTACCACAGAAATGAAAGCTGGGAAGCATTCAAAAGGGAAGACGCGGTCCCCTGTGCCCAGAGCCGCTGACAGAAAAGGAAGACAGGAAAGTGGCCACTAGATGGAGATCAATGACAGGTGAGGCATGAGCGTTGGGGAAATGGTGGCTACAGAAGAACCACAGGAACAGATGAAGAAGGAATGGAACGAGTGGATGTGGAGACAGCAAATAAAAGTGCAACCCTCTGCGGGGGGACACAAAGAAGCAGGGTGGTAGCTGGAGAGGGGCGGGAGTCACAGGCGGCTTCTCCACGAGGGTGAACATCTGGGCATGCTCTGTGATGGCAAAGACAAGAGAGAGGAGGCGTCCACATGTGGGTCAGCAAGAATCCTGGGCTGGCAGTGGGGAATAAAGGCCAGAGCTCAAGAAGAGTATTGTCCTAGGAGACACCTCACCCACAGACTAGGAGACAAGACGGGTGCAGCCAGTGAGTGTTGAGAAGAAGAGTCCTGCCCAGTCATCTTTGTTGTTTCCACAAAGGACAAGATGACTACCATCAAGTGGGTGTGGGGTGGGCGAAGGTGAAACCACTTTTCCCTCCGATTCCACCTTCTCTCTTTTACCCTCCTCCTGCAGTGTATTCAGTGCCCTGAATTTTCCTCCTATTTTTTGTACTGGTTCTCCTGATTCTGCTCTGAGTCATGCTGTACCTCTCCTAAGTTTGATGTCTACATCTTTTTTAATGTGTCTTTAGATAACCCTTAGTCAAAAAAAAAGAAAAAAACCAAGACAAACCAAAAGCTTCTCTACTACAGAAGCATCCCAGGCAGACAGGAGAATTTTCTTCCCCCAGAGATAGCGGAAGGTCCTAACCTAACTCATATCACAATTACTCACTTGGACAAATGATGAATGACATAGGGGCCTCCAGCATGTAACTCTCCTGGGCTCCAGCTGCATTCCTCAGATGGGAACATCAACCTTCCACTCATAGGCAGCGAGCTTTGCATTACCTGCCCCAAGGAAGCATCGGTTGCCCAGAACCATTTCTATTCCTCACCAATTCCTGGTGAGTGGCAGGTCACTATGAGAATTCAGTTTGTAGAGTGTCTGCACACTCGACCTTCATCTCTGCTTGTTGTTACATGTGGTCGGCACTCAAGCACAGAGGCCGGTGTATTCCATGTGTTCCCCTCCCCATGACAGCAGGGACGTGTGCATCTGTCATCCCAGAGAAAGGTGAGATAGGCCTCCAAGCAAATACTGGGTGGAGGCTTGTGTCTACAAAATGAATTCTTTCACCCACAGCTATTTTTTTGTCTGTCACTAGAAATATTTAGAGGTTGAGCTGGCAAATGAGAGCCTAAGATGGGTGCCAGGAAATTCTGATCCCTGCTGCTGCTCCTGTGCTGCTCCTGAGTAATCACCCCGCATTCACTTTGTCTCCACCAGAACTTTGCCACCACTTCCTCGGGAATTCCCCAGAACAGGGAGCTTGCAATAATCTTGGTATCTTGCTATTTCTAACACTGGAAATGGAATGTTTGGGGAACTTCCTTTGCAAGAGGAAATGGTGACCTTTAAACTTTCATCGAAAGAAGAGGAAGTAGATGCTAAGATGAGCTTCCCATTCAGCGGGGCTTAAGTATCTCATCTTTGGAGTGACCTCAGCAGCGTCCCTGAGCAGTGGCTTCATGTTGCCCTGGAGTTACCTCCCATAACCCTCCTCTTCCTACCCCTTCCACTCTCAGGAGGCCTTGGGTTCCATTTTCTGAGATTAGGATGAATCAATAAGAATTTAGTAACTCATCAATAAGAATTTAGTAACCTCTACCTGAGCCTATATCCCAAACCTGTCCTGGGTATGTTTCTCCATGCCTCCTAGCTCATTAGTCACTCAGCCTCCCTCTGTGGGGAAGGAACTTTCCATCTGGTCACCAAAAGGCCCTCCTTACTTTTGGCTGCTCCTCATCCCCTCAGGCCCTATAGTCTCAGGCCTCCTTAAAGTTCTCTCCCGGCTCTGGGTCACTGTACTCAGAGACACCCCCCCGCCCCCTTAACTCACCACTCCAGTCCTCCTCTCCTCTTCCCTGGCAGGAAGACCCATCCCTGACTGACTCCTAAGATGGCTGCATGGCCCCACACTATCCCAAACTTGAGGACACCACCCACACCCACAGACTTGCACAGCTTCCTCCTACAAAGAGAAACTTTCCGAGACATTTTCCCAATACAGTTGCTGAAGAAGAAGGAAGAAAGGATGGAAGAGAGAGAAGGAGGTAAAGAGGAGAAATAACTTTTTACTGAATAGCAAATGGAGCCAGTGTATTGCGACTGAACTTAGTGAACCGCAAAAAAGAAATGACTATTTTCTTCCAACAACTGCCTCGCACATGTTCTGTCAGATCTCTTGGACATCTCTGGCCAGTGCAGAACTTTCTGCTAAGTAGCCTTCATACATGAACAGACTTAGATTCCAGATAAAGATGGCAGATCTGAACTCTTTCAGCTAATTCTATTCCTTTTCCCAACCCCCATTAAAATAGCATTAAAGAGGTCTTTAAAAGCACAAATTCACAAGAGTGGGAGAAAAGGACCAGAGATAGTGATAAAGGGGAACAGATAAACTTTTGTGATCATTTGAGCAACTCCCTGGCATGGACTTCTGTGAGTTCATATTCACAACAGAAATTCAAGAGTCCCCAGGCTCATACAGGAGTTTTTTAAATCAAGTAAAGAACACTGAAAGCTGGAAGTTAGTTGGACGAGAAATAACAGGTCCTAAGTGAACAGAGTAAAAACTGAGAACCAACCAACATCTATTGCCTGTGAGTGCAGGGGTGGAGGGGAAGACACAGAAGATTGCTTGACAGCAAATAAAGAAATAAAGTCATAGTAATAGCAAGAAAAGAAATTTTTTTAAAAAAGAAAAAGTATCTATTGTATGAGAACACAGGGACCATGGAGATGGATCACGGGTGAATTGGTGGTGGGCTACCCAAGGGGAATACAAAATGTAAAAGACATAAATAACAATAAAAATATATATTAAAAAAAGTATCTATTGTATGATTTCATTTATATAAAACTCTAGAAAATGTAAACTAATCTATCATAACAGAAAACAAATCAGTGTCTGCTGGAGAATAAGAAAAGGGAGGAGAGGGAAGTAAAAGAGGTCTGAGGAATCGTGTGAGGTGCTGTGTAAGCTACAATCTGGAATGTGGTGATGGCTCACAGGCATACGTTCAAACAACCTGTGTGATTTAAATATGTGAGGTTTAATCTGTCAGTTTTATCTCAATGTGCTTTTTCAAAAGCACTGGCAGGTCTGTATGGAAATTCTCACTTGTTGCTAATTTCAGTCTCTTTGAAGAAAGTATGATACTAATTTCTTATCGGGGTACAATGAAAAGGACATTAACAGGGGAAAAATATATACATAGGTCATCTTTCCTACACAAGCAGAAGACAGTAAGTTTATTCGGCAAAGAATATAAAATAAAGGATTCGGGGACTGAGAGTCACCAAACACATTTGAAGGTGAAGAAAAGTATTGAAAACAGGGTAAGTAATGAAAGCCTGCAGCTCGGTGCTAAGAACCCCAGCCCTTCTCCCCAACGCCACTTGCTGAAAGCTGGCAGTTGGGGTTGTATCCTTCAGGCAGGAGACTAAAAGGCAACACTGATATTAGGAGTTCTCCAACCAACAACCCTGCCAGGCCAACAAATGACTATCTCCACAGCCAACAAGCCTTACCTGTATTCTCAGTCCTTCCACTCAACTTTGGAATAACTGACCTTTGCATATAAGCAGAAAATGTAGAACTGCTAAATATCTGAAAAATTTTCTAGCAGATGGGTATCAAAATAAACTAACCCAAGAAAGCAGGGGGAGGAAAGATACTATGGGGGGGGGGGGAGAAAAAGGGGGGAGGGAGGAAGAAGAGGAAGAAGGAGAAACCAGAAAGCAAGAAAACTACTATGAGAATCTTCAGAGTAATAGGAAAGACCATGAAAAAAGAACAGAATAGCATGGGGGGAAGGAGTGTATGGCAAAATATTCAAGAACAAGAAAATAGAATAAGAGCAATGGCAATTCAGTAGAAGAACTGGGGGGATACAGTTATACAAATCGTTCAGGAAGCAAAGCAGAACAACAAAAACTCAGAAAATAGGATGAACTCATTAAGAATATTAAAGGATAAATACAGGATGCTCAGAGTTGAAGAGGGGTCCCAGGAGGAAAGAGGAGGGAAAAAAAAAAAAACAGAGCGAAAAAGCACATAATCAAGTAATTGGTTAGCAAAGTTTTCAGAACTTGAAGGACTTAAGTTCCCAGACTGAAATGCCCAAAGTATCTAGCATAACAATATGGAAAAAGGCCCAAATCATGAAATTTCAGAACACTGGAGAGAGAGAGAACTTCCAAAAATATTCCAGACAAAATAAAACAACAGTCACATAAAATAATTGGGTGTTTGAAATGTCTAAAACTTCTCAACAGCAAGACTGGAAGCTAGAAGAAAATGGAGCATGAAAGAAAACTAATTCCGAACTAGAATTCTATTCCAGACAAGCTATCAACCAAATGTCAGGGAAAGTGAAAGAAAACATTCTCCAACATGCAAGTTCCTAAAAAATGTTTACTTCTTAGGCATCTTTCCCCCAAGAAGTCACTAAAGGAAATAAACCAAGATAAAAAGGAATGCATGAGAAACAAGAAGTAGACCCAGTGCAGGCGTCAGGTACAGGGAACCCTGTGGAGGGAGGTCTGGGATGAAGCTGCGACAGTAATAAGAGAGCTGCCATTCCAAATCGGAGCAGGTCAGACAATTCCTGGAAGTAGTATTCTGCTAAGATAAAAAGAGCTGCCTAATACATCTGAATATCATAAGAGGAAATTTAAACCATCACGTGGGAAGTTTATAGTTGAACTAATGAGCTTCTGAGGTGGTTTTACCCTGAAGCTAATGAAGTTTAATATCAGGACTCTTCATTTATAAGAACCTTTTCCAAGGTTGTGCCTAGTTTTGCATTTGTAAATTATACTTATATTCTTAAAGAGTGCTACCAATAGAAACTGTATCCAGTTGTAGAGATAAGCAAATGAAAAAAAAAGACAATTTTTAATTTAGGGGAAAATAAAATGTTGAACAAGGAAAAGTTCCTTGGTTACTAAATGGTTGGATGCTGAATTTACATATTCATAATAATATAAACACTGATTGCTGATATAAGAAAATTAAGATGTAACTGAATTAGAAGGACCCAGAAGTGGGAAAAGTGGATGCGGGTGGCTGAGGTTGGGACAGGGCAAAGAACCTAAACCTTTATTTTCCAAGACAGGAAGGTAACTGTCAACTTAAAGTTCAAGAAGTAATAAAATAAGCATATCATTATAAAACAAGGATTAAATATAAAATAGAAATGAAAAATAAATATACATCAAATGGGAGAGATGAAGGAAGAAAATGGGACTTTGATGTTTTGTAACAAGTCTTCCAGAATTAACATTTTATGCATAGAACTCAGATTTCAAAGAAAAAGAAGAAACAAAATTGTATTTTTTAAAACTAGATGTACCAAGGAGAAAGAAAACAATCTAAATAGCCTCATTTCAGTAATTAAAACTCACATCCAGGCTAGTTCACCCAGTCAAAATCAAAATGTTAATCTTATATTCATAATCAAAACATTAGTCTCACATGCAACCATGACATCAATTCCTTACACTAAAGAGAAAAGACTTCACCTACCTACCTACCTCTCTCTCTCCCCCCCCCCCCCCCGTCTCGTGTGTGGGTGTGTGTGGATGTGTGTGGGTGTAGCAAATGTGACAAAACAGTGAGGACCACTGCTTTAGGAGATGCATATGCAGCATATGCAGATGTTCACTGTGCTATTCTTTAAACTTGCCTGAATGCTTGAATTTTTCATGGTGAGAATTGGAGGGGGAGGGGTGGGAGGAAGAACACCAACCCCACATCTAATCCAGAGTTCCTCTCCTGGTTTGGAGCTTAGTTAGAGGCAGTGGGCATCAGGAAAAGTTTTCAACACCTGGGACTTGCCAAACCTTCCCCATGAGGTGGGAGTACTAGCCTGAGGCCTAGGTGGCACCCCTGTTTGGCAGGTCCAGGCAGGTCGGATGAGTAGGTGAGGCAAGCAGCAGGAAGTCATTCATGGAAGAGCGAGACTTCGGCAGAGACAGGAGAATCTTCCTCAGAACAGACCATGATGAAAGAGTATGGCATCCTTCTTTAATAGGTGCATCTCTTTAAGCACAGGAAATGACAGAGAGAGGGGCTTTAGAGGAACCATGTCACCAGAGACTCAGACACGCATGTAAGTAAAAGCACCCAGGACACAATGGGTAGGGACATGTTCTTCCTTCTTCTGCTTGGACATAAAATAGCCCTGGTGCCCATGCATGTGTTGATCCTCAGAAAACAGCCCCTCTGGGAGAGACAGGCCTCTGGCAGGGGCATCGACTTCTCTGTGAGGCCTGGGCAGCAGGGCCAGTGCTGGATGCTCACAGGCAACTCTCAGCAACAGCTGCGGTGGTACCATGTGAGATGAGCCGCCATCTTCCTAAGTGAGGTCGTGAGACTCACTTATGAAACGCCCTGTGAGACTTGCAGAGTAAGATGCTGAGTCTTTGGTCAGAAGGGGTCAGGAGCCAGGGAAACTGGAATTCAGTTGTTGCAATAATCCTTTTATGCCTAAACAATTGAGAAGCTGAGAGAATCTTGTTTTCTACGAATACTCTTAACGGCTTTATTGAGCTATTACTTACATCTTAAAAACTGTACAAACTGAAAGTGTGTAGTTTGACTATTTTGACATACACACACACCCATGCAGCATGGACACATACATGTTAAGGTACAAAGCTCTACTCCCCAAATTATAGTTTTGCAAATACATGGTTAATCAATAAAATTTTATTCAAAAAGTAAATCACAATGAGCAAGATAATGAATATATATCCATTACCCTCAAAAATGTTTCATGCCCCTTTGTAATCCTTTCTCTACCCCCTGTCCCCCAGAAAGCTAGTCATGTGTCTCTTAACATTTCAGGCAATGATAAGCCACATATAAAATGGTGGTTCCAATATATTAGACCACCTAGACATATGTGTGATACAGATATAGGTGTGGAATAAGCTATAGCATCTAAGTTTGTGTATTTACACTCTATGACATTTGCCCCACAAAACTACCTAATCAGGCATTTCTCAGAACTTTTCCCCCTTGTTAACTGATACTTTCTGTCTCCATGGATTTGTTTGTATTTTCTAGAATTTTATATAAATGAAATCATACACATATACTTTTTCATATCTAGTTTCTTTCAGCATAACTATTTTGGGAATCATCTATATTGTTGTATCATGAGGCCATTCCTTTTTGTTGCTGTGTTATATTCCATTATATGGATATACCGTAGTTTGTTTATCTATTCACTTGTTGATGACATTGAGTTGTTTTTGTTTTTAGCAATGACAAATAAACATGCTATGAATATTCCTGTACTGGTATTTGTATAAACATGCATTTGCATTTCTCTTAGGCAAATAAAGACCTCAGAGTGGGAGGGCTGGGTCATATGGTAGATATATGTTTAAGTTTTTAAGAAACTTCCCAATTGTTTCCCAAAGAAATCATGCCCTTTTACAGTGGAACCCCTCATATGATGCTGGTAACAGCGCAATGGACAGAACCTTCCTTCCCAAAGGGCACTTTGGTGAAATTTCCACCAACCTTACTGCTGAAAAGACCTTTAGGCCCTGAATGCCGCTTTTAAAAATCATCCCAAGGAAATACATTCCTAGGATTATATAAATATTAACCTTTATTTTCTACAGAGAGTTTTGTGGTTTCATTTTTGTGTGTGAACCTTTAATTGATTTTGAATTAAATTTGGTGTAAAGAAAGATATTGACTTTTCATTTTTTATTCTTTCAAATGTTTTATTGGTTTCTAAACACCACTTAACAATTAATCCAGGTTTTTCTCCTCTGTTTTGAAATGCTGGGAGTTTGGCTTTGAAATGTAATCCATGGCCTTTCACGCTACATTTGAGGAAATTTAGACTGAAAGATCCTGTTTCCTTCCTCAAACCTATGAAACAATGAAGATCTCACTGCCTCCCTCTCTCTCTCTCTCTCTCTCTTTCTATTTCTGTGAAATTCTTCTTTCCAAACTCTGCAAGGCCAAAAGGTCAGTTCAAAATAAATTTCCAGGACACACAGACAAAGCAGAATTAACTAATATGGGGAAATTTGGGGATGCTCATCTATTTGGTTAGGTCTACTGTAGAATGGTGACTCAAATTGTCTGGAGTCTAAATCATCATTTTCCTCCCCAAAGTATTTCCTCCTCCAGACTTCTCTATTTCTCTTACCCAGATTCAAGATCTTGATGTCATCATAGAGTCCCCTTTCTGCTCCCTGCATACCCAGTACCCATTATGTCGGTTTGTCAGTTCTTCCTTCCCTATCCAGGTCTCTCAGATCCCCTCCTCCCTCTGGCCCCATCACCATTTCCCTTAGCCCAAGCTCTACTCAACTCTCCTCTCAGCTCCACTCACTTCCTGTGCTAATCTACTGAGGTCATCACCATCAGAATCTCAGTATCACATCACTGCTCTGCTCAGCACTCACCAGGGGTTCTTCATTGCTCATAACTGAAAGTCCACATACACTTAGCAAGATCAAGTCATCTTCATCTGTCACCTAGGTAATTCAATAGCCTTCTCCCCTCATTTACGCTCTCCCCTTGAGAATCCATACAGAATCCATACAAATCTGATTAAACAAAAATAGGAAGAAAAAACCCGCAAATTTAATTTTACCACTACCCTGCTTAAAATACTTCAAAACTGCCTTCAGGATAATCCACTATCTGTAACACACTTACACAGTTCCCAAACCTGGCCCTGCCTGCCTCTTCAGCCTCTTCTTGTGCCCCTCACTCTCTAGGCATCTGCCACCCTTTACCAATTTTCTCACACACAATCATCCTTGCAGTGTACGGCCCATGCACATTTTGTTCCCAGGGCTAGGACATGAATCTCTCTCCCTATTGGCACCTTCATCAGATTAAATCCTACCCTTCCTGGGATTATGGTCAGCGAAATACGTCAGAAGGAAAGAGAAAAATATTGGATGGTTTCACATATAGAAGGAACATGGGGAACCATACAAGAGATTGGGGTGGGGGGAGAGACAAAACTAGCAATCAAACTATAAACTAGAGACAGTCATCAGGGGAGGGGAGAGGAGGCGTATCAGGACGGGAGGGAGAAGCACAGGAGTCTGTGGATGGTTCACAGATGTCTTGGTGGTGGGAATTTTATGGGGACAACACCTGAGAGGAGAAAGCAAACACTGTACAAAAATGAACAATGATGTAAAAATATGTAATAAATAAATTTTTAAAAATAAATAAATAAAACAAGTCCTACCCTTACTATCCATTATGTTGCTTCCTCAAAGAGACTTTCTATGACCTTTCAGACTAGGTTGTTTAAACACACACACACTCACATTTCCACACCATCCTCGATTACCTCTTTAAAAATAACCATCAGAACTATGATCATATATGCAAGATAGGGTTCTGTTAGCAAAGATACTCTATGCAGTTCAGAACCATGTTTATCTTAAATCACCACTCAGTCCTCAGCTCCATATATGTTCCTGGAACAAAAATCCCATCTTCTGTGAAAGAATGAATGAACTGATAACCCTTAATAATCATTCCAGTCTATAATACCCACCAAAGACAAGCCTGAGTTCTTAGAATTCCTTTAACTAAACCTGATTTTTGGCTAGCTACATTTGATATTCCCTGCAGTAAAACTACGCTTTCCATTCTGTATCAGGAAGGGGAAAGGACTAGTAAAGAAAGGTCTAAGTTCCGTGAGTTGGAGAGGAACAGCCCGAGGAAAGGGATAGCAATAAGAGAATGTTGGACACTGGGGAGAAGGGAAAAGAAACTACCACTAACCTGAGCACTCACACAACCACAATCTCATGGATCCTTCCCAAGCCCTGTAAAGAAAGAATTACTAGCCCATTTTAGATGAGGCAACCAACAAGTTAAGCAACTAACCCAAGGCCACACAGTAGGAAACACAGCATATAATGTTATGTCATGTGCCTTTACTCACCCTATTTCTTCAACCTGGAATAACCATTCTCCAATATCCAAGTTTAACTCTCTACAACACCACTAAAATGCAACCTCCATGAAAGCCTTCATCAGTCTCTGGCAGCTTCAGCTACTCCCTTCCCATCTGTCTGCTGCTGTCTCTGCTGCAGACTTCTCTTATTCTGTTTACATTATAGTCATTTGCACAGGTCTTCCCCATAAATTACACGTTTCCTGAGACAAGTTAGTTCTTTGCACTTCTCTCCCCATGCTTCTGATACAATGTCCCACGCAGAAGAGAACTCTGCCGGGGAGGGAGGAGGGAGGGGGAGGGAGGGGGAGGGGAAAGGATGGGGAGGCGGGGCAGGGAACAAGCTGGCTTCAGGAAGGCGGGCACTATGCTCTGTGGGAGCCCCTATTCCTCTCCCCTGTGCTCTGCTCCTGGTCCAGACTCTCTCATTCCGTTTTCTTTCTCAGGAGAGTCAAGGTGTCTTTAAGCAACCCTGCAGGGGACATAATGGTCTACAGCACTAAGGACCATACACGTATAATAAGCTTTCTAGAAAAAACTTGAGGCATCGTCACATAACAAATGAGCTAAAATTGTCATTGCCTTCTAATGTATCAGCAACTGTTACATCTTTCTGTACAGAGAAAGGAAATTATTTGTAATTATAATCAGAGTGACAAATCACATTTGCCACTGAAGTAATGAAGAAGCATGTATCTGTTTGTGACTCAATTGTACACATGACAGAAAGATTCTACAAAAGGATAGTAAGGGATGAGTCCAGGGTGGACTGGCTATAACCGAAGACAGCATTGCAAGAGCACAGAAGCCATGAAGCAGAGCCCAGTTATGCTCAGGGTAGTCATGAAATACGGAATAGACATGCAGAACTAGAAGAAGCCCAGTAGTCATCCAAGCCAACCACCTCTCTTTATAGATAAGGACGGTCCAGAGATGTGCAGAAATTACCTATCACAGGCCACGCAACCAGAAGGGTGAAAAGACATAAGTTTCTTGCCTCTTCAACCACAGTGTATGCTGCACCTGTTGCTTCCTGCCCGGGACCACAGGCTCTAAGTTAGGGCTCATCCTCCCCAGGGACCTGGAGTCCAGCACAGGAGGAGGGAAGAGAGAACTGCACTGGTACACTAGGCACAGGCCCTTTGCCACTAAGTACTTTGATGATAATAAGTCAGTCTCACATCATAATGAATGCTTCCACTCATGTTATAAAAAATGCTATAAAAATGTTATAAAAACTCTGAAGTATCATATAATTTGGATTTTTAATGAAATTATTATATGATTTTTATCTGGGATGTTAACTCGATGGTACCAACTTTAATATTAGCCACGTTGTTTTCACAGTTAATTTGTCTAAATATCTGGAATCCAAATTTGGTCAAAAGGAAAGATCTGATTAGGTTCTTAATTCACCTAATTGGAAAATTCATCTCCCACAAGGTAAAGAATGTGACAATGTTAATCTTATATGAAAGAGAAATTATGAGGAAAGGGGAAGGATAGTCATATAGTGCAATAGTCAGTATAGGTAAGGTTATACCACAGAACAAATAAACTCTGAAATCTCAGTGATTTAACACAACTAAAGATTTGTTTCTTACTCATGCGAAGTCAAATGCAGGTTGTTCTAGTCTCGTGTTTATGCAGCCACACCTCATCCATTTGTAGTCACCTCATCTGGAACACATGACTTCCAAAGTTGCTGCATCAGGGATAGTTGGAGATGACGGAGGCAGACATTGGCCTTGATTGCATCAAGCCTAAAAGTGTAACACATCACGTATCACTGCCAGCTCACAGTGCATTGGCCAGAACAAAACACATGCTCCCAGCCTAACTGCAAGGGAAGCCAGAAATGAAGACAGACATTAATCAACCTATCCCAGAGTGAGCGGATGTACATTTGGTAAGCACTGTCTACCACATGTTTCCTAGATTTCAGGAAAGCAAATGTCAAAAAGTTTAGGGTATTCCAATTTTATAAAAACAATCTATATATACTTAAAAAAAGAAAGACTGAAAGGAAATACAGCTTTCCTCTGCTAACCAAAAGTATAGCACGCCTATGAAACCTTTTGCAAATCAAAATGGCATAAAGCAAAGAAGCAATTACCATTAATTTATGTGGGAAATTTTTTGAGCCCTGCCAGACCCACAAAATAATCTGCCAAATGATACCAAATAACCAAAAAAACACCTAAAATAACACTAACATACATTAAAAGCAGAAGTGTTATGATAAATACACAGCCTTTGTAGGTAATTCCAGAGGAAGAAACTTGGTGGAGCATCTCACTACTCAGACAGCACGTCTTCTAGAATGGCTCTCTGCAACTGCAGAATCCTATTTTCACTTTTTGCCTTTTGTCTTAAAAGCAAAAAATCCTCTTAGAGCTCCTTTCATTTAGTGAAAACAGGTACTAATGTAGGTTTTTAATAAAAGCAAAACAGTGGAAGGACAACTTTCTAAAAGCAGTGGAGACCTCTATACTGAAATAGCAATAGTGATTGCCTCCAGGTACTCAACTGATTGTGGGTTTTATTTTCCTCTTTACATTTCTTATATTTCTCTAGCAATACTTAATAAACATGATTTGGAATCCAAAAAAAGTTTTTCTTTGGCTGAGAAACAAGTCAAGACCAGAGATAACTATGAGGAAAATGACTCAAAGGAAAGGGAATCTCTTAAGAATGCACTTCTGGTTAGACCATCACAATAGGCTGTAGGAAAAAAAAGTAAGACAGGCACAGACACGACTGCTGCCACAAGGAAAGCTCTGGTGAATTCTGATTCATAACATGCTTCTGTGCAAGATGGAATAAAGACATAAGTGCGGGAGGGGCACACAGCCCTATAAATCACCACCTCAAAAGAAGAGAGAAAGGAATCTAGAAACAAGAAGGCACTTAAATTAGGAAACAAATGAGTTAAGGCAGAGAGAGGGGATCATAGCTAAGTGGAGAGTTTCTGACCATACGGGAAGCTGGACTTCCTGCACACTGCAGCCAACTTGAATGTCTCCCTCTATTCCACGTCAGGACCATCTCTCTGCTCCCCAAATTCCCAGAGCACTTGCCTAAAGTTCAGTGGGTAAAGTCCTTAGTGGGGTCTACATAAGAACCAGCCCCCCTGGTTCTTGCCTCTCTCCCAATTCTCATCCTCCCCTCTATCCCCCAATGCTACCCACCTCTCAGGCTCCAGCCTCAAAGCCCTACTTTCTCCTATTGGCCCACATAGCCTTTTGCTCAGTCTGGAATGTCCCCTATTCCCTCCCCACTGAACACCTACCCCACCCCCAGTCTAAGACTAGCTCCTCTGCTAGGTGCCCTTACTATACTTATACCAATTTGTACTGAATCTGCTCATTTAGGGGATTACCAATAAAAGTCTTCACTGTTGGCTGCCGAGAAAGCAGGGATAAGCTGGTTTTGCTCACAGTGAAGTTTCATTCTTTTTAGCTTTTTTTTTTTAATACTTTGGATTTTCTAAGTTCATAATAATATTATCTGCAACAATAATAGCTTCATTTCTTCCTTATAATGCTTTTATCTTCTATTTGTTTTTCTTGCTTTATCACACTGGCTAGAACTTCCAGCACAATTACAAAGAAAGGTTGATGGCTGGCTCTTTTTGCACACTTCTAAACTCAGAAAAAAAGTTTTTGTAATGTCTTTGCTTTCTGTTTTGGGGAAATTCTCTTTCTATTTCTAGTTACTAAATTATTTTTTGAGCTTTTTGTTGTAGGTTTTGGCCTAGATTTGCAAATAGATATTACATTTTACCAAATCCTCCATCTGTTGAAGTGATCTTATTTTTCTCCTTTGTTCAATTAAGGTGGTAAAACACATTGATTGATTTGTAACTGAACTAACTTCACACTCTGGTGATAAACCCATCTGAATTGTGCTAAATTATTCTTTCATAAATTTCTAGATTCTATTTGTTGATGTTTTGTTTAGGATTTTTGTATCTTTGATAATTTATGAAATTGTTCTACAAACCTTCTTTTCCAAAAAGTCCTTGTTATGTATTGGTGTCAAGATTATGTTGGCTTCGGGGGCCTCCCTGGTGGCGCAGCGGTTGAGCGCTGCGCTGTGGAGCTGTCGGCAGCAGCGATGCCAGTTCAATGCCCAGCTGGGGAGAATTCCACATGGTGTGGCAGACCTCTCCTGCCTCGCCCACTGCTCCCCTCAGCAGTGTATTTCTGATCTGCCTGTTCTGCTCCCTACTCTGTCTCTGGTGAGCCCTCTCACCACCCCGCGCCTCTGGCCTGTACCCCAGCCTGTATGTATAAATAAATAAATCTTTAAAAAAAAAAAAAAGATAATGTTGGCTTCAAAAAACAAGTTAGGGAAATTAACTCCTTTTTTTTTAACTTGTGTGTGAAAAGCCATGAGAGGGATTATTTCTTCACCTTAACCTTCTTTATTGAAAAGCCAGTGTCTCCAGGTAGTAGGATAGTTTGAATCTGAAATCCAGAAACGCAAGTTTTCATTTTCATTCCTACTCTCGTATGAACTGTCCATGTGACCTACGAAGTACACTTCCCTTCTCCAAGCTGGTTTCCTCTTTTATAAAGTAAGAGCTTAGATAGTCTGAGGTACATCATTCTATGTCTTTTAATAGACTGATAAGGCAAAGAAAAAAAAAAAATTAAACAAAGGAAGGGAAGAGGTCACACTAAAAAAAGAGAGGGCCTTGTGGTTGATTGAGCTTAATCAAGTGTCTTAATCCCATTTTGGCAAGTTAGTAACCTTGCAACCTTGGCTAGAGCACTTAATCTCCCAGACCCTGACTTCCTCACCCAGAAAACTTAGTGGAATACTTACTAACAGGTTTGATGAGAGTATTAAATGGCATAATGTACTATAATATCTGGAACATGGAAGACTGTTATGGGTCCCTTCCTCCTTCCCACTAACTGCCATGCAATCTAAAAGCAGATTATAACTCAAAAAGGCATGAGTTGTGACAAAAGGCTGAATCGACTCTGCATGTGATGGTTTACACATACTTTCTTCCTCTGGGGAGGCTTTCTACCCCCTGAAAAGAAATAATTGCATCCCCTGACATTTCCAAGGAAGAGTTGTGTTTCTCTCTAAATTCAAGCAATCTTGTCAGAGCCAACGATCTGTGTTGATTTTAAATGTTCCAAAGATGTTTAAAATGTTTCCTGTCCCATCTTTGGAACATTTAAAATCAACAACTCATGCCTTTTTGAGTTATAATATGCTTTTAGATTGCATGGCAGTTAGTGGGAAGGAGGACACATTTGGGGAATTCTCTCCTACAAAAAAGTGACAGAGGCCAGGATGGGTGTTGCCACTGATGGTGGAACTAGGGTGGTTTCCTGGATTACAAAGTAGCCAACAGCCCTTCCAGAAATTAAGTATCTTTAGGGTTTCAAAGGAGGCCTTCCTTCACCTGTTGAAGTTTGTAAGAACTCTCTTTTCTTCTGCGAACTAAGGTGTAACAAACATGATTATACAGGTTCCCAAGTGACAGAAGCCATCATTAGTGTTGTTATTATTTTTGTTTAGCTACATCTCCATAGCAGCCCAGATTCACAAAGTGCGTTGCAATTGTTTCTTAGCAATAGTCCTCACAAAATCTCCAGGAGGCAGAGGGGATGACCAGGATGAACATTTCTATGTTAAGGGGAAACACAGACATAGAGAATCGGCTGCCACCGCATTCCCACCAGGATCTGCCCTGAGACTCCCCAGCTATGTGCTAATCTGGTCCTAACTTTACATTGCCTACTACCAGGATGCCAGTTGCGTCTATGGCTGTTGTTTATTGCACCAGCAGGTCTGTGACCAGGAGGAACTAGATGGGGCAACAGTCAGATTCAGAGATGTCGCATCTAGCACAGACCTCAATGGCCATCTACCCAACTCCATGATTGACAACTAAACAGCACCAGCGAGAATACTTCACCCAACTCACACAAGCCACCGTACTCACAATGCAGAACATTTTTCGCTTTTTTGTATCACTTGTGGTGCCTTGTTCTTCTCTCTTTACCTTCTATCCCTTCCCTTCTTCTTCTATCCGTCTCCTTTATTTAAAATATACATAGTGAAAAATTGCTAAATAAAAGTTATATGGTATAAACTTCAACTGGTAAAAATCATTTAACTGCTAAGCGACTGGTATCTTAACACCTGGCCTCAGCTAGCTGCAGGATACCAAAGAAGTCTTTGATAATAATAGTCAGACAATACTGATGCGGAGTCATATGTAAGTGCTCCTTCCTTTCCCTGAATCTCTACTCTTGAACTTAGCCACTGGCTTCTGGCCAGATACCTACCAGGGTCTGTAGCTATCCTCGCACACTTTGGTTTTTCCTAGAGAAGACCGGACTTTTCTTTGGGATCTAGTAGAAGGCCATTTTGCTATAACATGACCAGAGCAGAGGGTTCTCTCCTGAAGGTCTGATTTCTGTAGCAAATGAGTAGACAGTATTCAAAGGAATAAAAGCATAAAGATTTTTACCACTTTTCTTTCCTCTACCCTGCTCTAACCCGGAGGTTGTCACCTCTTAAAGTGATTTATACCTATTCAAACAAACCTTCTTCAGAAAAGATGGGTCACCTTCCCTCCAGAAACACCCCTTCCCCGCCAGAGGCTGCCAAGTATTTCAACAACTCATACTCAGCCCTGGGGCACAATAAACAAATTAAGCCAAAATCTAAACCACAGCTACTAAACGTCTCTTCAGCTCTAATTCTCTACAATTCTGATTTTAGGAGTCTCCCCATCCTTCCCCACCATGTATTTTTAGAAACTTGATTAAGTTTTCTGCTCTACTTCCCTTTTTCTTAGACTATAAATTAAAAATTGTTTAGGGCATAGCAGTAAGTTAATCAAATCAGAAAACTACAGGAATCTCTGCAAACAATAGTATCAAGTATTACTTGGGCTAGTACAGGAAAATTGAAAAGAGATTTCTTTCCTGTAAATTCCCGTGACGTATTCGTGGCCACGCCTACTTCAAGGAAGACAAAAGGCTAAGAAGCTGTGAGAGAGAATCATTTCTTTGGGGCCTGAGTCGGCAAAGGTATTGTGCTTATCACATCTTTGGCTCTTAACATGTCTTTTATTTTCTCCTTGGCTGCTGTCCTTCAAACTCCCTTTTCTGAAGCTAAAGCTTCTTCCCTTTCTTGCCCCTGTCTGGTTTGGTGTGTGAGAGAGTATCACAGTTCAGAAAAGGATTTTTTCTAGTGATGGGGAACTGAGGGACAGAGGAACTGGCTTCACATGGTGAGCGGGGGAGGTGGGCATTGGTGGTACCATGGAGTCCTCCTTTGGGGGGAACATCTCTACTACCAAAAACAATTAGGAGAAAACTGGAAATTTCCAATTCTCTCTCCCTCTGGCATCTGTGTAAGGCAAATAACTCATTCTTGGGAGTTTTATAATTTTTTTTTTTCAGTTTATCCAAACTTTCATTTAATGCCTAGTATTTGTAGGCATTCACACATAAGGACACATAAGGGACACCAAAATAAATCAAACAGATTTTAAAATTAGAAGGGGGAGATACATATACAAATAATTCAAGGGAGTGAAAAGAAGAATGGGGAACAGGCTGAGTGTGGGCTAAGTCATTCATTAAGTTTCTCAAGAGGCACCAAGCGGAGGTGGTTCCCCTTGCAGGCATTTTGTTCAGAGGCAAGCTGAGCTGTCAGTCACTTGTGTTCTCTGTTGCAGAAGGAGAGATGGCCAAAGTTCCCGACCTATTTGAAGACCTGAAGAACTGCTACAGGTAGGAAATAGATATATCTTGTGATTTAATGTGGGGGTCGAGACTCATTAGTGTCCATGTAGTAGGCGTGGTGACCAGCGGGGCCAAACTGGCAGAGCCTACGGAGATATGTCCTACCTCTGAAGTCAGGGCAAGTTCAACAACGACCCAGCAAAACTACACATTCAGTGAGTTAAACTGAGATGATAGGGAAAGAGTCATTTTAGAAAATTATTTTTAAGGTCTTCCGAGCCCTAGTGAATTTCAACATTTACTTAAATATAGTCTCTGTTGGGTTCATATCCTCTGATACAGTGATGGGATTTAAAGTCAAGAGAAACCATTCTCAGGAAAATTTCTTGATAACAATCTGGAATAGCGCATGGGACCACAGGAATCTGAGCATGTGCATGAGTATGCACAGTGAAACTTAATTCTCGGATGAATGAATAAAAAGTTAAAGTTATAGAATGCTTTAAACAGACAGAGTATTTCCATTACCTATTAATATTCACTAACAGGCTATCAAAATGTTGTCTGGGCATTTTGCCAACTAGAAATTACTGAATCTGTTTCAGTGAATACATGGAAGCACTGTGCGCAACATCTGATTTATTTGGTTAAAATTAAAATAAGATGCGCCAAAGGTACTTCTTTTTTCTTAAGGAGCTTAATATTTTCCCCTGAAATTCAATTATAACTCTTTGATTTCTTAGCTAAGCCATTCTTTTATAGATAAAACACAGGTAAATTTCAAGACTTGTCCTGGTGATTACTAATTCCAAATTAGTGAGGTACAAATTCCTGTATGCATATACATGTAGAGAAGTCCTTAATTTTCAAAGATAATAGTAATGGATGTGTGTGTGTTACACCCAGATCTAATGTGATATTAAAATACATTGCCCAGTAACTGTAGTGATGTAACAAACAGACTTACATTCTCATCTTGTTTTGACAGTGAAAATGAAGACTACAGTTCTGAAATTGACCAGCTGTCTCTGAATCAGGTAAGTTAAGCAAATGACTGTTAATTCTTATGGGGTTACTATTCCTTTTTGAAAAAATGGAAGTGACAGGGCACTACATGTTTCAAGTGCATTACTGAAAATCAACCTACGTAAACTACATAAGTATATATGTATATAAACTACAATATATACTACATATATGTAAATTGCATATATGTGTATATAGACTACAATAGGTTCACCACTAAAAGTCCAGAGCTTTCCTTCACTGTACCACTTCCCCTTTGTCCTGATCTACCAGCTTCCTTCCTCCCCTTCCCTCCTGGTAGCCACTAATTGGTTTTATAATCCAAATTTATTTTTGTTTTATTCAGTTCATCTCTTTGGGATTACTGTTCTTATGTGGTAGCTTCTCCACCAGATGCTTTTGTTTACCCTCACTAGAGGTCCAAGGACATGTTTTTCTTCATTATAAGAAACTGCCTTTCTATACTAATAGTTGATTAACACTCTTCATGTTCACCACCTTTTCCCAGAATAGAGCAGAACCCTCCTGAAACCTCAAGAGCTGGAGTCTCTTGGGCCAGGCTTCATCAGAATGTTAGTTATTCTATCCTGAGTCAGCCCCCTTGGGTCACTTCACTAGGGAGTCTGTCTCCTAAAGTCCTGTGCCATGGGTGTCCTCTCTGACATTAACAGCAGAGTTAGAGATCACTCTCCAAATGTAATAGCACATGAAGTTAAGGTAGAGGGAGCAGATTAACTGAAACGAGAAATCTGCAGCTACTCACTAAGCTATGTTCTTTTGCTAGGAGTTTACAAATAGGCAGTGTAGGTACCTTGCATTTCCTAGCACTGACTTTAAAGTTATTTCCAAAGAAATATTTCTAAAATATTTGAGCACTGTCAGGTACATGTGTAACCTCATGAGAGGGAATTAACTAGAAGGCTGCCACTCACTAAGATCACTTGTAAATCCGTTTCATTTGTGAGTCTACAGACAAAATGACAAGGTCTTCCCAAGAGATCACAATTCCCTTTCAAGGCAATTCTGAAAGAAAGGAAGGGAGAGAAGGAGGGTAGAAGACAGAGAAAAGGGGAGGGAGGGAGGCAGAGAGGCTTAGAGAGGGAAAAGAAGAGGGGGATTGGAGGAGGGTAAGACTGATGAAACATGGGTTACCAAAACCAAAAGAGAGATCCTTGTAAGTCTGTTGCATGAAATTCCTACTGAAAAAGAGTCTCATTCTGTGGCCACAGACAGCCTCTCAGTTTCCATTGTCCTTCCTTACAGAAATCTTTCTATGATTCAAGATATGACCCACTTCATGAGGACTGTAGAGATAAATTTATGTCTCTGAGTACCTCCGAAACCTCTATGACATCCAAGCTTGCATTCAAGGAGAATGTAGTGGTATTTACAAGCAAAGGGAAGATTCTAAAGAAGAGAAGGTTGAATATAAATCATCAGTTCATCACTGATGGTGACCTGGAAGCCATTACAAATGATACAGAAGACGGTAAGGGGTCCAGTATAATAATACCCTTGTTGTACACTTGAGTAAATTAAAACAATATAGGGGAAAATAAAACCTGCAGTCAGAGTACCAGGTTTAGTCTTATAACTTCAGGAAGAAAAATGAATGTTACCTTTCTCTAACTAAGAGTAGGCAGCGTGGTGTGAGTGTGGGGTTCTTGGCTCACAGTTTCACTTCCTGATCGTGTTGTAAAGGCCGTGTGACCTTTAGCCTTTCTACAGAAAGCAGTGATGTAACGTTATGGGTGACCACTTCCAACCCCACATATTACCTATGTCTCCTCTGCAAGTTACTTAGAGTTTCTGTGTTCAGTTTCCTCCACTGTAAAATGGAGGTAATCAGAATCTCAACTTGATAGGAGGATTACATGAGGAAATTTATTCACAAACTATGGACTAGAATAATGCCTGGTGCACAGTAAGCAAATGTTTGTTGCAGCTGTTATTGCTACTAATACTGCCTTTTTAATACTCACCTTACTAATTTATTAATGCTGCATAATTATCTCTGAACTACAAAACAATCCTACATTTTCATTTAAGAGGTGAGGAAACTAAACTCAGTGAAATAATAATCTATTACTAAAGTCACATACTGTGTAGGTAGGAGAGTCTCATCAAACTGAGTTCTTTCTGGCTATAAAAATCAGGATTTTTCTCCCCACCTTTACTGTACAAGCCTCTATGTGAACCATAAACCAATATTTTTAATATAAGGCTTTTTTAAGATAACAGCTCAATACTAATACATGTTCATCTAAAAAATTGGAAAATAAAAGAAACAAAATAAAAATCATTCATGATACCACTCAGACTTTACCACTGCCACACAATGGTGCGTTCCTTAAAGTCTTTTCTATATAAAAACACACACAAAGATGTTTAATATTATTAGGATCATATAATATACAATTTTTATATCCAATTTTTTTCACTGAGCAGTTTAGCAAGGACACTTTCAAGTGCCCTTTTTTCATCATTACAATTAATGAAACAATGAATATCCATATCAATAAATCTTGATGTCTATCACCATTAGAATCCTTAGAATAGATTCTTAGAAGTAGAATTACTCAAAACCATGAGGATTTGTGAAACTATTGATACACTAGGTAGCAGGCATTTAAACCTGCACCCTGAGTAAAACATATAATTCTTAATGTCTTAACCTTTTTTCTCAGGGTGCACTCATTTGAAATATAGATGGGGAATATTATGAGTCTCCCTGGCTACTTAGAAACCTCCAAACAACTAAATATAAAAAGGTTGCATCAATAATCTCTTAATAACACCAAGCAACTGCCTGAGGGAATCAAAGTTTGAAAGCAAAATAAATTAACACCAGAGATAATCCTAGAATTGGTTCTGCTGCTGCTTGGGTAATTTCACTTCTATTTCCTGACCTCAGTTATTCCTAATTCCTCCATGGCTGCTTTTAGAGCTTGTATTAGAACAGATAAATCATTTCTGCTTGTATCTAGACATTAATATGAACTTGTGGTAATGGTTTTAGAAATCATCCAGCCCAGATCGGTATCTTATAACTTCCGGAGCAGTATAGAATACACCTTTAGGAAGACTATCAAACAACAGTGCATCCTGAATGACATCTTTAACGAAAGTGTGATTCGAGCCAGGCCGGGTGAGGAGCACCTCAGGACAGCTGCGCTGCAGAACCTGGATGATGCAGGTAAACGCTGTCATCCTCCTCTCCCGTTACTTTTTTTTTTTTAATCTTTGCGTAGAAGAACTGGGGTGGAGGGCCAGAGGTGCAGGGGGTGAGAGGATTCACCAGAGACAGAGTGGGGAGCAGAGCAGGCGGATCTACTGAAATACACTGTTGAGGGGACCAGCGGGCAAGACAGGAGAGGTCTGCTGCGCCATGTGGGTTAGCTCCCAGGCTGGGGATTGAACTCACTTGGTAGAGATGATAGTTCTGAGACTCAATGCCCAGCCACCAGGGAGGCACCCTCTTACTTCTTTCTTTCTTTCTTTCTTTCAAGTCTTCTACTATCAAAGACTAAACTTTTCTAGATTCCTGACTCTGCCATTCTTCTAGAATAGGATTAGGTGCATCTGCATGGGAGCTTTAGTCAAATCTGGAAGCTCCACAGAGAGTAGTTTCCTATCTTAGAGAATACTAAGTGCAATATAAAGCTTTCTGATGTATTATCCCTTTGATTCTCTCAGATATTCTTACCCTTACTTTTAAAAATGAGGAAACCGAAGTATTAAATGATTCACTCAAATTTACCCAGAAGCTGATAAGGAGCAATCACTCTCCATTAAAAAGGCCTGCTAATCACACTTACAAACAACCGTAAATACAAAGAATCATTATTCTCTTTAACAAACAACATAATAGCATTATTATCATATAATTATAAGGCAAAATAGTCAATAAACTGAAAATGAGCTTAAGGATAAAATTTAGTGTCCATGAAATTTTGTCACAAAGCCCATTTCCACAGTGTACATATTTTAGTTTACACACTTGCCAACAATACCCAAAATTATATTCAGAGACACAAACTTTGCAAGCAAGGCTTTTTCTGACCGGACATACTTTTGCTAGCATGCTTTCCACTCTATGTTATATACAAAGTATTTTGTGTTCTATTTTCCTACTTAATATTATTTCACATAATTTTGCTACATATTGCCATACTGTATGTATTTGCGCTTTTTTTAAATTGAAGTGACACTGGTTTATAACATATTTTGAGTTAATTTTGTATAAGGTGTGAGATGGTGATCTAGTTTCATTCTTTTACATGTGGCTGTCTAGTTTTCCTAACACCATTTATTGAACAGACTTATTTCTCCAATGTAGAATCTTGGCTCCTTTGTCATAGATTCACTGTCCACAGATGTTCAGGGGTTTTTTCCTGCTTCTCAATTCTATTCCCTTGGTCTTAGGCGTCTGTTTTGATTACTATAGTTTTGTAGTATAGTTTTAAGTCTGGGAGTGTGATACTGACACTCTTCCCTTTTTAGTCAGGAATTATTTATTTATTTATTTATTTATTTTACTTTTTGAGCTCTGTTGTAATTGCATGTGGATTTCAAGATTGTTTGTTTTATTTCTTTGAAGAATACCATGGAAGCCTTGCTTTGGGTAGAATGGCCATTTTAACAATGTTAATTTTTCCAATCCAGGAACAGGGAATATCTTTCCATTATTTTGTGCCTTATATTTCTTTTAGAATGTCTTATAGTTTTCATTATATAGGTCCATCTCCTTTATTAAGTTTACACCTAAATATTCAATTATTTTTATTGTGATTGTGAATAGGATTGTTTCCTTGATAATTTCTCTTCCAGCTTGTTTGCATGTACAAATGCAACCAATTTCTGTAAATCAATTTTGTACCCTGCCACCTAATTATATTCATTTATTATTTCAGTTTTTTTTTTTAAGTGGGGCTTTGGGTTTTTCTCTGTAATTATCATGTCATTTGCACAGTAATAGTTTTACTTCTTTTCCAATTTGGATTCTTTTTATATCTTTCTCTGGTTTGATTGCCCTAGCTAAGACTCCCAATACTATGTAAAATAGTACTGTGAAAGTAGACATTCTTGTCTTGTACTGTGTTTTAGAGAAAAAGCTTTCAGTTTCTCTCCATTGAGTATAATGTTGGCTGCGGATTTGTCATATACATATATTTGCAGTTTTTAATGGCACTAGATTGTTCAGTCATGTTGCTATGTTTGTTTTTCTAAGTAGCTCTATTGCAAATATCTTTGTGTATGTGAGGATATTTTTTTTAATGGTGAAAAATTTACATTTAGAACTAATCAGCTGGACTCAATTCAGATGACCCTAATTTTGTTGGCAGTATCCAAAGCATCCTAGTCAGGAGCCAGACAAACATATGCCTTCTTCTTTCCATCAGGTCCAGTCAGGGGGTTGACCTTGGCCACACCAATGTCACAGAGCTTCTTCATAGCCTGTTTGGTTGGTGCTTATTGGCTTGACATTCACAATGAACATGAGTGTGTTGTTGTGTCCTGTCTTCTTCATGGCTGACTCAGTGGTCAGACGAAGCTTGATGATGGCATAGTAGTCAAGCTTGTTTCTTCTGGGAGCGCTCTTCCGGGGATATTTGGGCCACTTTTAGAATCACAGTGTCTTGGGCCTCCAAAAAATGGGTAACATCAGATCTTTTTCTTGTGCCATGGATGTCTTTTTGCATTTTCTTGACTTTAAAACTTCTACTTTGGCTTCATCTTTGGGATGGATAGGGGCTTCCTTCTTTACTTCCAGAGTCATCTTCATGAAGAGAGTTCAAGTTTATTTCTTTAAAGCATATCCCAAACCTGGGTTCCTATGCATTAATAATTTTACAGCTCTTATTAAGCTTTGGTCTCTTAGGAAAACTAAACAATTTATCACTATCACTAGCCACACATGAGTGAATTAGTTTCCCTAAACCTCTCCATTTTTAGGTCATTATGAACTAAAGATCTCACAAACTGCAGGTTTTTACCCCATTAATGTAATTACAAGAGAATCAACAAATACTCAGTCTGATATGCTTACTTACATATCTGTAGAAAATTTTAAATTTCCTGAGACTCTAAGAATCTCAACATTCAACAAAGTTCTAAAGACACCAACCAAGTATTTATCTGCCTAGTGTTGTGACAATCATTGTGAAGATACCAAAATATATACAGTTCCATTCACAGTAGTTTCACATACTTAGCCCTACACATACACACATACACATACACACACACACACACAATACTTGATTTTCTACAAATATAATGAATTTACACTTTTTTGTTTCCTTTTTGCCAGTGAAATTTGACATGGATGCTTACATATCAGAAGAGGATTCTAAATTTCCCGTGGCTCTAAGAATCTCCGAAACTCAATTGTTTGTGAGTGCCCAAAATGAAGGTGAACCCATATTGCTAAAGGTCAGTTATTCTCAATCTCCAATTTACCTTCACATACAATTACACATTTGTAAATGAAACCAATAGAAAGTAAATGATACCTCACAGGGTGGCACAGAACTCCTCCTTCCACACAATCCCCACCTGCCCACCTGTCTTCCCATTCTGTTTCTCACCTATCCCAGAAAAAAAATGCTAGGCAGGAATTTGTGAAAGCAAGTAAAATGGAGATGGCAAGAGTAAATAAAAGTTAATTGCCTTCCTTCTTTTGCCTTTCCCTGCCTGATCCTATTCCTCTCCTATCCTACAGCATCCACTTATTCTTCCAGACTTTTATCTTTGTTTATGTCTATCTGACCTGTGTGATAGTAGACATAGGACTATGGGACTTTCCTCCAAGAAACTCAAATAATCTGATTGACATCATAGTCACCTGCCAATGGGCGCAAAGCCAAAGCTGGCAGCCAAAGCTCTAATCCTAGCCCTGGTTCTGAAATACTGTCTCCTCATTGGGCCAGCATTATCCCTCAACCCAGTCCAACCTCCGCTTCTTTCCTTCTTCCCCCCAAACATACACACACATTATCATTCTAGCCTTAGTTTTCTCCACTGATAAGTATGTGATTTTTCAGTAAGCATATAATCCGAATCCCTCCACTGCCCTCAGTTCTGTGTGCACATATGTTTCTCTCCCTGTATCAAGTGAGATGAAAGTGATGTCAACAGAATAAGGCAGTAGCTTCATTCATTAATTCATTAAACAAGAGTTATTTATTGAGAGCCTTCTATTTTTCAAATACAATGCTAATATTTATGTAGAGAGTGGTGAGTGAAAGTCCTTAGTTTTATAGAACAGATACAGATAGCAGACAAACCAAACAGTCAGCAAAAAAATGCAAGGTGCTATAAAGAAAATGAACAGTGGGGAGATAGAGAAAAATGGAATGTCCCATTTAGATAGAGTGGCAGGGCAGAGCTCCCTGGGAGATGAGAGCTGCTAATAGAAGGGAGCATTCCATGCAACGGGGCAGGTGGTGGGCATTCTAAACAGAGTGCACCCAGGCCCTAGAGCTTCAAGAACTTAAAGATCAGCTCCAAAGATCAGAGGGGCTGGAGAACTGTGAGGAGGGAATATAGGCAGAGGCTACTGTTTGCAGAGCCTTGCACTTGAATTTCATTTGAGTTAAGGAAATCATTACCTTTTCATTTGAAATGCCATTAAAGGATTTCAAACAGGGAAGTGTTCTGACTTCACTTATATTTTCTAAAATGGAGACTAGACCAGAAGGAAAGCTACAGAGAAAGCAGGGACCCCATAAAGAGGGTCTAACAATAGTCATGGGGTGGGAAATGGTGAGACTGGTGAAAAGAAGTAGACAGAATCTAGTTATATTTTGGAAAGAGAGTCAATGGGAGGGAAGGGAGAAATACCATCTACTTCAATGGAGAAAAAACTAAGAGAGGAATAGGTTTGGGAAATAAAAGCTTTGCTGACATTGACAACCTCAAGGAAACCTCAAAAGGATATTTAGTTGCTTTAAGGAAGAGTAGAAGAAAGCACCTCAAGTTGGGAGTTGAATTTATTTTTTCATGGAGTTATCATTAGATTCTATTATACTTTGAAGAAAAGTTCAGCCTAAAGAGATCACAGCTGTCAAAATTGTATTGAAAGGATCCAGCTGTTAAACACCTGGGAAGTTTTGCATGGGGTGAGAGTGTACATACACACACATGCACACACATTTTTTTTAAACCTTCAATTGTTTATTTAAATATGGAAAGAAATTATTTTCAAAACAGCATGATTTACACACTCAGGGAGCAAAATGTTTAAGATTTAGAATCACTCAGGCTCAGATTTGGTGCAGAATGTCCTATGCCTACGTTGAAGGTAAGATAAGAACAATGTTTCACCCCTAGCTGCCATGAAACAGCAGGACATTAGTGTCATTGGCAATCTTCATGACTAATTTCAAATTCTCTCGTTAAGTAATGAAATCAACTTAGTCAAAAAGACTGAGCCAATCATCTAATAGATATGTAATAAATACTTGCTGAATGAACAAATGAATGAAGAACTGACGTCATTACACAAAGTCATAGTCCTATAGTGCTATGTTCTCACGAGGATCAAATGCCAAGGGGTTGAGCTCCAGTTCTTTTTCTTTTTTTTTAATAATGTATATATTTTTATTGTTATTTATATCTTTTACATTTTGTATTCCCATTGGATAACCCATCACCAGTTCACCCGTGATCCAGTTCTTTTTCTAGCATCTTCTTGTTATCTGACCAGATCTCTGTTGTCCTTATCATAGGAGATGTCTCAGATACCCAAAACTATCAAAGATGAGACCAACCTCCTCTTCTTCTGGGAAACTCATGGCACAAAGAGCTACTTCAAGTCGGTTGCCAATCCAACATTGTTTCTTGCCACAAAGCAAGATGAGCTGGTGCACCTGGCACGTGGACAGCCCTCTGGTATTGATTTTCTGATATTAGAAACCCAGTCTTGACTCTGGAGTCTACTTAACATGTGATGTGTTGACAGTCTGTATGTACCATGTACATGAAGCAGTCAAATTCTTCACTCTTAGTCATTTGCTGAGCATGTGCTGAGCCTTTGTAATTCTAAATGAATGTTTACTCTCTTTGTAAGAGAGAGAACAAGGTCTATTAGAACCAACGCTAATATATAATGTTGTTTGTTATTTAAAGAACACCCTATACTTTGCAAAGTAACAATCATTTTAATTATTATTCTTCATTAACAATCCTGGGAGGACCAGAACAAAAAAAAAAAAAAAAGACTTTACCCATATTACAGATGAGTTAACAAAGGCATAAGAACATTAAGAAATACCCACAATAGCAGTTGAAAAGGGAAACCATTACCCAGGATTTCATTGTAACTGCTTGCCTTCTGTTTTGAAAGTGCTGATGTACCCTTAACTAAGTACTATACATTTCTGGGACCTCAGTTTTATCATCATCAAAAAGGGAGAGAATGATACTTATATTCTTCCTACCTCAACAATATTTTATGCCAATCGGTGAGATTATTTTAGTAAAATGCTTCTTGAAGCTTTGTCTTCAGAAACAGAGAAACATGAAATGTTATTTTAAGTTATTATTTATATATATATATATTTATAAATATATTGAAGGATAATTATAACATATTTATAGCAATTCCTTTCAGTCTCTGAGTGTGGCTGGGCACCCTCAGCAACAGTAGACAGTATTTTCCCACTTAGTGACACTAAGGCACTTTGGTCCAAGTCATGCTTTTTCCATTACCATGAAGATCTATATTCTAGCACCAGAAAGTTCTATAACTATGATAATAAATTTATATTAATTATCTTATTTGTTTGAGTTGATAATTGGACAGTTGTTCATTCCTCTGCCTTTAAACTTACTTTGGCATTCTTGTGTCATTCCATCTCACCTGCGATCAAACCCTATTAGCTAAAATGCGATGAGCTTAATTCACTTTGGCAACCATCGGATTACTGTTATCTAAATGTTCTTTTCTGGAGTGTAAGCAATGTTACTTCTTGGTTATAAAAGTTGTGGGGAAAAGTCTTTATTATCAACAATAAAGACTGATACGTTACTATCAATCATAATTAGATAAATCACATAAAAAAGTAAATCTGACAAACTATTTGCTAACTACTATAAGGTAGTTAGGAACAAATGGTAAGAGTTCACATAAATAACTACATGTAGTTTTGCTTTAGAAACTAACACAATAGGTTTTAAAGCCAAACCAAAATATTGTGGTTTTTCTCTCCCCCTTGTTAGCTTGCCAAGACCCATAAATGGCATTAAGAATAATATTCCCAGGTTCACATGTACAACCCATGTGTTCTTGTGTCCTTACAGACACATATACAGCGTGACATTAAAAACTAATGGGTCCACACCATTTGCAAAATATTGAAACTAGACTACTACCTCACATCATACACAAAAACCAATCAAAATGGATAAAAGACTTGAATGTAAGACCTAAAACCACAAAATATGTAGTAGAAAAACATAGGCAAAACACTCCATGACATACACATCAGAAACAACTTTGAGGACTCATCTCCAAAAGCAACGAACATAAAGGAAAAGTTAAACAAATGGGAGAAAATGTTTGTACTCCATACAACTGATAAGAGACTGATATCAAAGATCTACAAAGAGCTTATATAACTGAACAAAAACAAACAACCCAATCAAAAAATGGGCAGAAAAGCTGAAATGACACTTCTCAAAAGAAGAAATGCAAATGGCCAATAGATATAGGAAAAAATGTTCAACATCACTTATAATGAGGGAAATGCAAATCAGAATTACAGTGAGGTACCACCTCATACCAGTGAGAATGGCCCATATTTTAAAACCTGGCAACAACAAATGCTGGTGAGGATGTGGAGAAAAAGGAACCCTCTTACAGTGCTGATGGGAATGCAAACTTGTCCAGTCACTATGGAAAGCTTTGTGGAGCATCCTTAAAACAATAAAAATGGAGATACCATATGATCCAGCAATTCCATTCCTGGAAATATACCCAAAGGACACAAAAACACTAATTCAAAGGGGAACCTGCAATCCCATGTTTATTGCAGCACTATTTACAATAGCTAAGGTATAGAAACAACCTAAATGCCCAAAAACAGATGAGTGGATCAAGAAGATGTTATTTATATACACAAAGGAATACTACTCAGCAATCAAAAAGATAACCTCATGCCATTTGCAACAGCATGAATATAGCTGGAAGGGATTATGCTAAGCAAAATAAGTCAGAAGGAAAAAGGAAAATAGCGGATGGTCTCACTTATAGGGAAAATATAAGGAAACCAAATAAAGGATCAGGAAAAAGACAAAACTTGCAGGCATATCATAGATTTTAGGCATACAGCAGGGGAGAGAGAGGGTCAAAATGAAAGGGAAGAGCGCAACGGACTATGGTGATAGTTCATGAGTGCTATGGTGGTGGAGGACTACAGGTACTACACCTGAGGGGAGAAATCAAATACTGTACAAAAATTAACAACAACGTAAGAAAATAAATTAATTTTTTAAAAAAAGATGTGTGGCATATAATACCCAATGTACTATTACTCAGTTAGAAAATAAGATGAACTCTTGCCATTTTCAACAGCATGGATGGGACTGGAGGAGATTATGCTAAGTGAAACAAAACAGAAGGAGAAATGTTCCTAGAAAATGGGTATGAAAATTCTCACAGGAACAGAACCCCTCTCACAAGTTCTGGGTTCGTGCAGTTGCTGTCACAACTATAAACAAGAACTTTGGAGCAGCAAAACAGAAAAATGATTTAACATGGTAGAAGGAGAACTATAGTAAAAAAAGGAGAGCATCCAGTTACTAAATGAAGATGAGATGAAGCTTCACACGCCAGGTGCCTGCAGCCTAGACCCTGGGCCTGCTGCAAAGTCTTACCAAGTCCTACCACTGCAGGGACTGGCAGGGTGTAGCAGATACCACTACTGTTAATGCTGAGGGCCACTCAGTCCTCCTAGGGGCAAGGGTCCATTGGTAGGGTGATCTGCCAATCAATGGCTGAGAGCCCCCATTCCCTTCCTTTTATAAGGGCTACCCAAAATGGCTATTTTGTTCCACCTCCTTCCCAGCAGCCCACTAGCGCCCTGAGTACACTCAGCTGTCAAGGGTAGAGTTCCGGTAATAGGGCTATGCTATATCCTGTCAGGACTTCAGGAGGGGGAGTTCAGTCCTGTGCTGCCCTGTTCCTCCCCACATCTTGGGTGGGAAGTTGGGGTGAGCGAAGGGGGAAATAGGGAGTTGCATCCAACCTGGGTGGAGGCAGAGTTGCCATTCACAGTCCTTGGCCTGGGGGGAGGCAGGTGGACAGGACTTCTCCAAGACAAATACCAGATGATTGCACTCCTATGTGGAATACAGAGAAACAAAAGAACTGACAAATCTAAACCAAAACAAAGCCTAGAAATATGACTTCAGAGTTGAGGCTACTAGAGTGGGGAGGAAGGGCAGGAGGGGTGGGGAAAAAAGGAAAGAGGGGAGCCCAATGGTCTAATGTAAAGAATTATAGGTCCTTTTCTGTGTTGTGGTGACATCCATCTGAGGAAATGCGAACCTCTTCCCCTAAATCATATATATTGCTATAAACCAATGTTACGTCAGTAATAAGAAGAAATTTTTTTAATTTTAAAAAGAATAATCATAAAAATCCAACTATCACTTCTAGGTATATACCCAAAAGAATTGAAAGTGATATGCAACAGCTGTACACTCATCTTCACAGCATTTACTATAGCCAGAAGCATCCAAGAGAGATGATAAACATACAAGAACTGGTATTCAGCCTTAGAAAGGAAGAAAATTCTAACACATACTACAACATGGTTCAACCTTGAGGACTTCGTGCTTAGTGAACTGAGTGAGTCAGAAAAAGACCAAGACTGTATGTTTTGTCTATATGAGGAGTAGTCAAAGACAGAACATAGAATGGTGGCTGCCAGAGCCGGGGGAAAGGGTAGTGGGGAGTTAGTCTCTAGGGGGAGAATGAACACGTCCTGAGAGGGATGGTGGTGTGATTGTTGCACAATCTTGTGAATGCACTTAACCTCACTGAACTATACACTTAAAAGGGGTTTAAACGATGACATAGATATTTTACAATTAAAAAATAAAAAGAAGTCACCCTGCAGTACTAAAAACTACAAATCCTTAGATTCATGAAACCCTTAACAAATAACAACCTAGACAAGCCAGGAGGCATCTAATGCATCAAATTTTGGTTTTCTCTTATTTCCTGTGAAACTCGGGATGAGAAAATAAGGAGGCTCAGCCTAGTCGCCCAGATGCTCCCGGAGCGTCAACCCCGCGCGAGATCCAGCATACCCGGACAAGGCGAGCGCCCGCTCCACCCACCGTTCGCCAGCAAGACCAGAGGACTCACGTACACTCTGTGGGCCACGAATCCGCCGCCTTAAAGCCAACGGCCCAGCACGTTCTTCCAATCAAAGGGCCCAAGAACGGAGCCAATCGCAAAGCGTCTCTCTCCTTTTGCCCCGCCCTTCTCTGCTTCCGACTGGCGATTTTCAAACCCGCAAGAGCCAATGAGAGCGGGTGCGTGCGCGGCGCGCCGGCCTTAGCTCCTGGCGCGACCTTTGAAGAAAAACTGCAGCAGAGGCGTGATGGTGGGGCCCGGCTGTGCCGCCGCGGGTGAGTATGCCCTGGCCCTGACACCTGCAGGCACTGGCGCACGGGTGGGAAAGAAGAGATGCTTCCGACTTAGCTCTTTCTGTGGTAGTCGTCCTCCGATCCCCGTCCTGACTCAGTTTCCCCTTGGGCGATTTCTGCCCTGAGATCGCTAATGAGAGCCACGCCCCAGGCCGTGATCAGACGTCGTGACCGAGGGCGCGGGAGCTGGTTCGTGGAGCTAGATGCCTCACGGGCATTTTTTTCACTAAGTCCGGCAAAAAGAAAAAGATGTCATTATCAGTACGTTTCAGGTGAAGAAACGGAGGCCCCGGGCCGGAGTCGCACAACTAGTAGGAAGCAAAGCGCTCCAGTGACCCAGATTTGGCTACCGGCAGAGCCTGGGTGGGGTCCTCCCTGCAGCCCCGCCCGAGCTTTGACAGCTGTCAAAGGACACGAGTCTCTTGCCTCCACCTCCTGAACTTGCGGGCACTAGAAGCTGATGGGCTAAATCTGCCCCCGATGGCTAAGGGTCCTGGGTTCCCCCCACTTCTTAGTTGAGCTGGAGCCCTTGCATACCTTTCAAAATACTCGTGCCCAGATGCCTCTTGCTCCAGTGCACACGGTGTTCTGATGGTTTCAGTGATAATGCCTGCGGATTGTCTGCCAGGTCCTGCACTTTATATAACAACGCTTAGAAGATAAACATTTCTGTTGCCATCCTAAACCATCAGCAGCAGTAAGATTTGCTAACTCTCTAAAAGTCACAGAACTGAGATTCCAGCCCATCAGACTCCAGCAGCCCCTGCTCTCTCACTGCTGGGGTGGACCTAAAAGGTTACATTTTGGCAGCTGTCTCCTACGGATGCCTTAGTCAGAAACCACAACTGGCAACTGGGATTAGATGAGGTTAAGAACAGTTCTGCACCCCTAGAGTTTTTTTATTTTGTTTTATTTTGTTTTTGGTCATTTAATTTAAGCCTTCTCCGACCACCTGTTCCCCTCACTCAGTCTCTGCCTCTGAACCCTCATAATTCTTTCTTTGGCCCTCTCTATGAACCCTAGATTTTGCCTTATATTGTAATTATCTTTGTGTTTATTTTATCTCAGCTGCTAGATTGAAACTTCGTGAAGATAGGAATATTTACTTTTCATCCCTCATAAATGCCTTGCTTAGAAAGCCACCATATAATACATGTTTACCATGAGCCCCCAAGCTGGATTTTTTATCCCTAGTCCCAAGAGAAACCATGTAAGGATCTCTGTGGAAAAAAAAAAAAAATTCATCCCAGCCGAAAAAAAAAAAAAAAGTAATTATTCTCCAGCTTGGGTGTGCCAGTACAGAATTTATTCAGGCAAAGAAAGCATAATATATTGTAACTGAGAACAGTGGCTATGAGCTAAGGCTCTGGGGTCAGACAAACCTGGTTTCAGATCCTGACTTTGCCACATATTAGGGTCGCTTTGGGGCATGTCATTTACCCTCTTTAAATTTCAGACTGCAAATATCTCATAGGAGTATTGTATGGATTAAGGAAAATAATGTGTGACAAGCTTAGTGTAGAACTGGTGTATAAATTGTATTGTCGCTGTTGACATTAACTTGGAGACAAACTTACAGGACCAGGGACTATATAAATTTATAGCTCAAAACCAAAGTCACTTCAGAAAAGTGTCATCTTTTAGAATATAAATCATCTGGTTAAAATCGAGAGCTAAAGTTGTGTTTGTTTGCTTGTCTGTTTTGCAGAAGAACGGCAAAGAAAGCTCCAAGAATACCTAGCAGCCAAGGGGAAACTGAAGTGCCAAAACACCAAGTGAGTTTGTCTCCCACGGTTATGCAAATTTTGTTGCCCTGGTTGCTAGTAGCAATTTAAAGCCTCTTCAAAACATAGTCCTTTGCTTTCAATCTACTCACCCTGTGTTGTAATCCCGTGATGATTAAAAGGGGACCCCAGTCCAAGCAGTATCTAGTACATTGGCAAAGATTTAAGCATTATTGTGACAGTCTCCAAAACTAGGAAGGGAAAAATCTGTTACCTACTGTCCTGGGAGTTTACCTGGCCCTGTTTTCTTACCTGAGAAAGTAATTCTCATACAGGCAGTGTCTGCCAAGGAGCTGGATGATGCTAGTTCTGGTGTTTCTAAGACTGAAAAGCCAGTTATAGTCAATTCTCCATCAGTCACTGCATTTCAACATCCTGCAACCAGACAGAGTTTATTGGTCATTTCCCTTAGAACTTACTCTTGATGTGAGCAGAACATGACCATTTTACTTTTACCTTTTGTCAGCATCTTGCCAGCTTTGTGGTGTTATTTATCCCACTTACTTAGCACTTACATATTTTCTTCACATTTGGGTTGCTAAATTTTTATTTGAAAATTAATTTTTACAAGGTTAGCTTTTACCTTTTATTTTAGTCTCTGTTTACTTGACCCTTATTTCTTTCATTAAATCAACCTTTTCCATGTATGTAATAACTGTAATTATCAGTCACTCTTGGTTTTGGAGATATAGTACTTAACAGAACAGAGAGGCTCCTGCCCTCCCAGGCCTTATATTCAAGGTGGGAGAAACAGACATTGAGTTATGATCAAAATTCTTATTAGTCTGGCAATAGTTTTTGATTCCTGGAGATTAGAATCCTAAATTCTGCTCTACTTTCCTATTTTATTTTGCATTTTCTGACTACCTAGATTTCCTCTGTACCCCTATTTTTAAAATTATATCACCCTTGCCAACCCCAGAAAAATCTTCATTTGAAAATACTTAAAACAAGAAAGTTTTTTTTAAAGTATTCTACCTTCATTTATTTATTTTTTTTAAAGATTTATTTATTTATACATACAAGCTGGGGTACAGGCCAGAGGCGTGGGGCAGTGAGAGGGTTCACCAGAGACAGAGTGGGGAGCAGAACAGGCAGATCAGAAATACACTGTTGAGGGGAGCAGCTGGTGAGGCAGGAGAGGTCTGGCGCACCATGTGGGATTCTCCCCTGCTGGGCGCCGAACTCGCATCTCCACATCGCTGCTCAACCGCTGCCCCACCAGGGAGGCCCAACAAGGAAGTTTTTTAAAGAAGCAATTACTTTGTTTGGCATTTTATCTCTAGTGTCTGGATTATTGGAAGTTATGTTTGAAGAAGACTGTGCAAATAAGAAAATGCATATTTTTATTACTATTGTTCGAGTGTTAAATTTATGCATAGGATATCTCTGAAAGGCTCACAAAAAAAATGGTTAAAAGCAGTTGTTGTCCCCAGAAGTAGAATAATAGAGCTAAGGAAGGGATGACAAAGAAAGTTCTTAGTGAATATAATTTTGAACTATCTTACCATATGCTGAAATTCTAATGATTTAAAATTCTAATCATAATAAGTTTTAATCACTATATTTCCCAAGCTTTGTTGATCCTGCTATACTAAGAATCTTTTTTTCTTCTGTAGGCCTTACCTGAAAGCCAAGAATAATTGCCCAAATCCTCCACCTTCTAAATCTGTAAGTAGAAATTAGTCTTCTAAAAAGTATTTATTTTGAATGATTAGTGATAGAAGTAATAGATATGTAAGAACCTGGGCCTCCCTGGTGGCGCAGGGGTTGGGGTCTCGGTGCTGTTGGGGGACAGCCACTGCAGCACAAGTTGAATCCCTGGCCAGGGAGCTGACCCACATGGCACAGCAGACCTCTCCTGTCTCTTCCACTGCTCCCCTCAGAAGTGTACTTCAGTCAATCTGCCTGTTCTTCTCCCCACTCTGTCTCTGGTGAATCCTCTCAGCCCCACACCTTTAGCCTACACCCCAGTTCATGTATGCATAAATTAATAAAAAATAAATAAATCTTTTTTTAAAAAAAGAAAACATATTGCAAAGATATTGCTCAGAAATACAAGAACAATTTGATCTGATAAGAGAATTATATTTTGAAAAATATAACATGTTGGAATTCAGTTTTATTAATAAAAAAAATTCTTAGATATATTTTGGACCTCTTAATTGCTAACATTTATTGAATACTTACTATGTGCCTGGCACTTTTCTGACTTGCATTAACTCACTGGGTCCTTACTACCTTAGGAGGTAGGTACAATTAGTAGGCCATTTTGAACATGAAGGAAGTGAGTCACATTTAGTAACTTCCCAAGTTCGTATAGCTAGCTATTAAGTGACAGAGCAGAAACCTTGTGGTCTTAACCACTTTGATATGGTATCATGAAGTCAAATAACTCAGTAGTCATTTAAAAGGAATACTTACATTGGATCTTCCAAGGTACTTAACAAGAATATACTTCCTAATAGGTATGATTCTATAGATTGTATGTAAAATGGTAAAGAAACTTAACATACCTAAGGCTTAAATGGGAGAAATTAGCCTTTTGAAAGCAGCACATATTTTCTTCTACAGTAAAATAATCAATAAAAATCCTACCTAAATTTTTTTAAAGATTTATTTTTATTTATTTATGCATAGAAGAACTGGTGTGTAAGCCAGAGATGGGGGGGGTGGGGGGGGCTGACAGGATTCACCAGACACAGAATGGGGAACAAAACAGATAGATGTACTAAAATACACTGCTGAGGGAAGCAGTGGATGAGACCTGGCCGGGAATCAAACTCGTGCTGCAATAGTTGGCGATAGCTTGATAACTTTGAAACTTTAACCCCTACACCACTAGGGAGTCCCCCTACCTTAATTTTATTTTTCAAAAAGATTTTTTTTTTAATTTATGCATACAAGCTGGGGTACAGGCCAGAGATGTGGGGCGGCGAGAGGGCTCACCAGAGACAGAGTGGGGAGCAGAACAGGCAGATTGACGGAAATACACTGCTGAGGGGAGCAGCAGGCGAGGCAGGAGAGGTCTGCTGTGCCACGTGGGAATCTCCCCAGCCAGGCATCGAACTTGCATCGCTGCTGCCGACAGCTCCACCGCGCAGCACTTAACCGCTGTGCCACCGGGAGGCCCCTACCTTAAAATTTTAAATTGTAGTTTTATATAGTTTCTAAAATATACCTGAAATAATGTTGCCCAATGTGATACTTTGGAATTAAGTTTAATGAGTTTTAATGATTCAGTCACTAAACACGCACACATACACATATCTATGCACAGCTATATGCATAGACATGTATATGTCATATATAGACTATATTTACCTATGTACACATGACACCTTTAGACACTGTGGGGAACAGAAAAATGTATATGTCATGATGATATAAACAGCTGGAAATTACTGGATTTCTGCTTGATAGAATTTGAACCAGTGTAGCATGCAAGTCTTTTTTTTTTTTTTTATTGTTATTTATGTCTTTTACATTTTGTATTCCCCTTGGGCAGCCCACCACCAATTCACCCGTGATCCATCTCCATGGTCCCCTGTATTCTCCTCTCTTCCATTTTGTGCCCTTGTCC
>PVIJ01000810.1:106914-245337 GCA_004024925.1 Scalopus aquaticus
GCTGAGTGTCTGTCTCCCACCCGGCCTCCCTATAGTCCTGTTATAAGTGAAACCATTCGATATTTTTCTTTTTCTTTCTGGCTTATTTCACTGAGTATGATTCCCTCTAATTCCATCCATGTCGCTGCAAATTGCATGTGTTTATCTTCTTTCCATGCTGAGTAGTATTCCATTGTGTATATGTACCACATCTTCTGAAGTCTTTTTTTTTTTTAATGTACTTTTCTTTACGTCATTGTTCCTCTCAGGTTTAATCCCCACAGAATTCCCACCACCAAGTCACCCTTGAACCTGCACCAGTCTCTTGTGCTCTTTCCTCCCCTGTTCTGATCCCTCTCCCTCCCCCTCCCCTGCTGAATGTCTCCAATTTATCTTTTGCTTAGCATGCAAGTCTTAAAGGAAAAATCTGCCAGGAAGGACCTTCATTCAGAGTTCCCAAAGGCTTCTGTAGAAGCTGACAATACTGACTTCAATAAATCATCCTTTAATTGAAGTGATACCTACCTTATCTGCCTTACACAGCTGTGAAGATAAAAATGAAATGGGGAAGGGATTTATGGAATTTAGGAGAAATTAAAAGGACTAGGCAAATAATAGTCATCATCACAACTCTATTAAGCTTTACACTGTATAAAATACTTTTGATATCTAACACTGAAAGCTAACATTGATCCCCTCCTCTGCCCTTGGACACTGAGGTTGTTTCCATGTCTTGACTATTGAAACAGGGCTGCAGCGAACGTACGAGTGCATGTATGCCTTTAAATTAGTGATTTGATTCTTCAGGCAGTTAACCTAGGGGTGGAATTGCCGAGTTATATGTATATCTATTTTGAATATTTTGAGAAACCTCCACACTATTTTTCACAGGGACTGTTTTCCAGTCCACACTCCCACTAACAGTGCATAAGGGTTCCTTTTTCTCCACAGCCTCACTGACACTGTTTGTTTCTGGCCTTTTGGGTATGGACCATTCTCACAGGTGTGAGATGGTATCTCATTGTGGATTGATTTTCATTTCCTTGATGATAAATGATGAGCATTTTTTCATCTGCCTGTTGGCCATCATATGTCTTCTTTGGAGAGAAATGTCTATTTAGTTCTTTTGCCTATTATTGACACAAAAGTTTTTGACACTGTGACCTTTACAAAGGGAGTGTTGTTTTTCTAAAAGAAAAAGTAGCAGTATAAAATACTAGAAGGAGCTAAGTTGTTGGGAGGTGCCCTCCATAATTATTAAGTTATAACACATTATTATGTGTGTATCTTTCCAGAGTCCCTAGAATGACCTTTCATTGGGACATAATGGGCCTTCGGCAAGTATTTGTTCAACTGAGGCAAATTTATTTTTTTAAAACAGCAATTTTTGTATGTTCACTGCATCTCTGCTTAATTCTATCAAGTGCAAAGAATCTGAAATATTTATGATAGAAACTCAAGTTATAAAAAATTACCTACTAGTGAAACTTTATTTTCTCAGGATTCAACATATTTCAATGAAATTTTAAATAAAATAACTTTTTCTAGACTGTTTTAAAACACATTTATTTGCATTATTATTTTAAGAACAATGAGATATTGTTGTGAATTTTTTTTCTTTGTGTTTTTCAGGCTATTAGACCCAACAAAGATGTTATCGACCGGGTTGCTTTGTCTGTCAAAGCTGCAAGGCCTGTCAACACTAAACATCAGCCCAGACCTGCCAAAATTACAGGGTTCCAGAAGCCAAAATTGGAACCACCAAAACCTCTGGGCAAAAGGCTGACTTTTGGATGTGTTTCTTCTAACCCAAACTATAAGCCTTCTAGGAGCAGTCAACAGCAGCATGAAGCTGGATCACCCATGAGTGGAGAACAGTCAAGGAAACCCATGGGGTCACTTAATATAACAGAATTTAATAAAACTATAAAACAAAAGGTAACAGATCCAGGAAATGCTAAATTCACAGATTCTGTGGACAATACCCATATTGAAAATAAATCCTCAGATAGCTTTCTGAAAGAGATGATCAAAGAGAACTTGCCCCAAACCTTATCCAACCCTGAGAGGAAGCCAAATCCTGAATCATGGACCATAAATAAGTCAAAAACTAACTCTTACAATCCAGCCAAGAACATTTTGGCTCCTAAACAAGCCTTGAGCAAAAGTTCAATGAACAGTGCTGTTCTAAAAGGCAGGGTTAATAAACAATTTGTTGGGGAAACACAGATCAAGATTCCACAAATAAAGTCACAGCAACTCTCTAAAGGAGCAGCTCTTGTAAGACCAGGAGAAAAACCCCCAAAGACAGTCCCCTCTCACTTTGTTCAGGCTGTTAGTAGGACTCAAACATCAAAGAAGCCAGTAGTCAAGGATGTAAAGAATATAAAGCTTAATAGGGATAAATATGAAAGTACAAATGAAACTAAGTTGAGGTCATACACTGTTACTGAACAGAAAGTAAGACATATCAAGCCCAGAACACACCCCAATCTGCTTCAGGAAGGATTTAACAACAGACATCCAAACATTAAGCAAGATCAGAAGTCCACACAACATTGTTTTAAATCTCAGACATCATGTGTACTGCAAAAATCAAAAGCCGTGAACCAAAGGCCTAATTTGACTGTTGGCAACTTTAATTCAGTCATTCCAAACACCCCTAGCCTAAGAGCAAGTGGAGCCAATGGGAATAAATGCAATAACAGCTATCAACAAAAAGCACAGACTTTGGACTCCAAATTGAAAAAACCTCTTCCCCAGAACTATTTTCTGAACAAGACGGCTCTAAAAACTCAAGCTGGTGATACAACCATATATGGAAGGAGAATTCCAAATGAGACCCAAACTAATACAAATGTTAAAAAGAAGTCCGCAGCAGAGGATCGCAGGTACTTCACTTTAATTCCAAAAGTTTGCAATTTGGAATAATGTGGCAGATTAACCATCACAGTCAGGAAGTAGTTCATAAATAAGGGCTCCTGAGTAAATTTAGCTCTAACCCTTAAAAGATTTGAAGCAAATACAAAAATATCAAGACATGACAGAGCCAAATGACATGCATGCTATAAATCATTCTCATTTTCTGTATGCTTGAAATGATTTTTTTTTAAGAAATTGAAGCATAGAATTGTTGAGTAAAAAATAAGATTTATAGATGTAGACTAATTACTTGAGAAGTACCCTCAGGGACTGAACAGCAATAAAAGCAGGCAGGCAGGAGGGACAGTGAGTTCAAAGTTAGAAAGTAGGGAGATTGCCATTCCTTGTCAAGCAGACCAGTAGTTAATCTAGAAAGATTATCACAGAAGAAAGAACATGAAACTTACATGAGGCCAGGTTTTGGAAAGTAAGCCAAGACGGAGGGGCGATCAGTTCAAATCCAGAATTCATGTGGCAGAAATTAGAACCTCAAGTTGCTCGTTACTGATGTTAATATGCTTAAAACTGACTCGGATTTTTTTGCACACTTTCTGCATAGGACCAGACATAGTCTCATACCGTAGTGAACTTCCCAGCAGAAGCACCTATGTACTCTTGGTTGGAGTAGAAAATAAGGAGTCTCCTGACAAGGGTGAAAGGTATAGTAAGATGGTAGCAAAAGGCATTACAGGAAGAAGTAAGGACAGAATATATTCTCTGAATACAGCTCTGAACACCACCTGCAAGCTCTGCTCTCCTGAAGAGATAGAAAATAAATTAATTCAGAATGATGCGATTGAGAAAGCATCAAGGCAAGGCTATGTTCAACCATATCAACACATTGATAAATAAGACAGCATGGTAACAAATAATTACCTCTTTAAGGAGGTGTCACTTGAGCGGAAGGCGGAAGACTGATCATATATACCCCTAAGGCAGGAATGCTTGGATAAAGATATTGAGGGCAGCTCCGAAAGAGTGGTGAGAGGGAGAGTGTTATGAATTGAGGTCAGAGAGGTAGGTAGGAGTCAAATTACACTATGCCTTTCAACCTTGGAAAGCATTTTTAATGTTATTTCAGCAGCCCTGGGAAGTTCCTGGCAGTAACAATCTGGTTTGTACTTACAAGATCACTCCAGCTATTGTACATGGTATGAATTTAATAAGGGTAGAGTGGGTGCAAGGAGTTAATGGGACTGCTGCATTTCGGGCAGTGGGTAGCAGTATGTGGACTAGGATAGTGGTAGAAGAGAGAGAAGCAACACTGCCTATTCAATGACGTGTCAGATGTGGAGGAAATAAAAGTACTATTCAAAGATAAAAAAAAAAAAAACAGAGATAGCTCCTAATATTAGGCCCTTGCAAATGGGTAGATTGGGATCCTATTTACCAATATAAAAAAGGCTACTGGGGAACAGATTTGAAAACGGAAATCAAGAGCTTTGTTGTGAACAATTTAAATTTGAAATGCCTGCTAGATCTCAACTAGGCAATGGATTTTGCAAATTTTGAGGCTCAAGGAAGAGATCTGAGACTGAAATGTACATTTGTAGTTGTAATTTAAAGAAGCTAAAGAGCCTACATCTACATACTTGGGCTGCATATCTTGGTACCTCTTCCAACAGTAGTCCATCAACTATTAGATGCAAGATTGGAAAATGTGAATAGTCAGAGGAAGTATTAGGACTTGGCACCATCAGAGACTCCTGAAACTACTGATCTTCCATTGTTTAATGGTAAAGGGAGTCATGTGTGGTTCAGAGAAGCCTAAAGAACTGAGGAAGGTGGGTCACTTTGAATATCCAAGACCCTACGGAAGGAGAATGCAGGTTTGGTGGGTCAGCCCTAGTTGAGTGGCAGATAGAAAGTTTATAGCGAGAGATACGGAATGGTGAATTAGTGATCTCAGAGAGAACTGATTTAAGAAAGCCGGTGTTAGAGGGGGCATACAAGTGAAATGAAAATTTTCAGAGGAAAAGAAGAATCATCATGAAGTCAAGGAATTTACAGACTGAGAGACTGACCACTTGTAATGCCAGTAATCCCTGTCATCTGCCTTCTGCAGTTCCCAGGAATCAGCTGCCATTACTCATTTGCAAATTGATTTTCATTCCATTTTCCTGACTTTGTCTATAGTCAAAAGTGTTCGGTGGTATTCAATCTATGCATGTTCATATACTTTAGAAGCTTTACTATGTACCCAAAAAAGTCCTAAAACCATTCTGCCCCTTTATTTGCATACCAGGAAACAACTGGAAGAATGGCAGAAATCGAAGGGAAAAATCTATAAACGACCACCTATGGAACTTAAAACAAAAAGAAAAGTAATAGAAGAAATGAATATTTCATTCTGGAAGAGCATGGAAAAAGAAGAGGAAGAAAAGAAAGCACAACTTGAACTGTCCAATAAAATTAACAACACTCTGACAGAATGTCTGCGTCTCATTGAAAGGGTAAGTAAAGAGACTATGTTCCCAAAGCTTTAATACTATATTCATATTTAAATACTGTGTAGGAGCTATAGCCTCTGTCTAAGCAGAAATTTAGCTCGTAAACTTTAATACAGGAAAAGAATAACGACAATAATGACACCTACTCAAAGAATAGCTCTTATATATCAGACACTGTTTTTGAGCAATTTACTTACTTGATGTCATATAAACATAATGACTATTTCTATACCCACTTTACAAATGAAACTGAGGCACAGAGAAGTTGGGAAACTAACTCAAGCAGTCTGGCTCCAGAGGGATCCAAAAGGAACTTTGCCTTGTTCATGTATCAAGGTCCAAATGTGACGTTTAGATGTGAAACTGAAGTCAAAAGACAAAAGGCTAGATCATGTGTATAGTTGGATTATTCTAAACACTGAGTAGTTATAAATGGCATCTAAATTGTATCTTGGATTCTGCATATAAGGCTAAAGTAGATGATATACAACTTATATATAATATTCGTCCATGTAACTTTACAGTATTTGAATGATGAACTTCTGAGTGTTCACACATGTGAAAATGTCAATATTTTACCCTCATATTAGAATCATAGTTTGGGGAAAATTTCTAAATTCAAATTGTTTTCTCTAGAAAATTTGAAGTTAATGTTTCATTTTGTTTCTTGCACCTGTAGGTGTTGATTTATTGATGTCTCATATCATTTAATTTCTTTCCTCTGTAGGTAATTTTCCCCTCTCAAAGTATCTAAGATTTTTTTTTTAATCCTTGGTTTTCCAAATGTGACTCTTCTTTCATTCATCCTGCATGGCTCTGATAATTTTTTTAAATCTAAACAGATTTTTCTCTTTTTTTAGATTTTTTTTTTGTATTTATTTATGCACACAAGAACTGGAGTATAGGTCAGAGGTGGCGGGGGGAGGGGGAGTGTGAGAGGGTTCACCAGAGACTGAGTGGAGAGCAGAACAGGCAACAGGTGGATCTATTGAAATAAACTGCTGGGGAAGCAGCAGGCGAGACAGGAGAGGTCTGCTGCGCCATGTGGGAAGCTCCCAGGCTGGGAATCCACCTCCTGCCACAGTGGCTGGCGACAGTTTGATAGAGCTGAGACTTTAACCCCTGTGCCACCAGGGAGGTCCCTAAACAGATTTTTCATTTAATTCTTGAAAATTTTCTTCTACAACTGTCTTTAATCTGTATTCAACTTTATCCTTTCTCTAGTTTTCTTCCTGGAAACTCTCTGAGATGAATATTGGAACTCCTGAATAACAGATGTGTCCTCTAGAACTCTTAACTTTTCTTTCATATTCTTCATTTCCTTGTTCTTTTGCAGTGGTTCTGAGAGTATTCCACATCAGGTATTCAGCTCACTGATTTATTCGTCAGCAGTTGTCCATGCCACTATTCTGACCTTCTCTTCATCCTTTTTTATATCAACCCATTACAGTTTTATGATAGCAATATGAATGTCTTATTCTTACATTTATTGCTCTTTGCTATCTCAGCTGTTTGCTCCAGGGTTCATTCTTCTAGTTGTTGAACTTCATGTCTCTTTCTTACAGTGTTAGTTTTCTCAAGCGTTGGTGATGTGAGCTTGCTTTTTGTGTGTACCCCATCTTAGGAGGAAAAAGAGATGCTGTTTGGCTGAATGTTCCAGTACCTAGATTTCTGGGCATGGTTCCCTTATTCACCCATATTCCTCTTGGTCCATGTCACTGCTTTGCTCTGGGTAAAATCAATGAAGCCTTTTCAAAGTTCCTTTTAGTAGGACTTAACCACTTTATGCACACCTGCACACATCCCCAGAACACATACATATACCCCTGTGGTCCTTGCTTTCCTTCATAGTTCTACAATCATTTGGAAATCCTGATCGGTATTCAGTGCTCATATCATGATAAATATGTAAGGAATATGTGAATGTTGATTACTCTAGCATTTGTTTGGGTTTATTGTGGTTTTAGTTTTCTACCACATAAAAATGTAGAACATATTCCTTTCCTTTAGCTATGACATCTTTCTGTTTAACTCATGTAACATGAAAATTTAATGATTATTGTCAAAACTCACTGAAATGTACTTCTTAGTTACATTCTATGTAAACTGTAACCCAATAAAATTGAAATATTTAGAAGTTAAAAAAACTTACTGATCAAACTTATTTCCACAAATTTGCTTTGACAAATAATGGGAAATGTGTGAGTAATGGTGATATAGTAATAATTACCTTTGGGTACTTTCTTTTTCCTCAGGGTATGCTTTGTAATGATATATTTGCCATATTGTCCAGTATTCCTGAGGCTGAAAAATTTGCTAAATTCTGGATCTGCAAAGCAAAGTTGTTGGCAAGTAAAGGCTCCTTTGATGTTATTGGACTCTATGAAGAAGCCATTAAAAATGGGGCAACGGTAAGTATCTAAAGTGGGTGATTTCTTGCAAATTCTGATTCATGAGTTCTCTGCTTTTTGCTATATGACAGTTATATAATGTAATGTTACACTTCTAATTCATTTTATAAAGCTGTATACATAATATGAAGTATAATATGTCCTTCATGAACATTTTAATTAAAATAATTTTTCATTCAAAATAGTGTTATACATGTAAACCAATATAGACTCACTTTTCTTGTTAGTGCATGTGTCTCACTTAACACTCAATGTAGAAAGACACACTTATGGAAAGTAATAGCATAGAAAATTATAACATCAATGTCCAATATTTATAAAGTCATAAAGAACCTAAAAATATATTAAACCGAACACATTCATAAATCAGTAGTTCATATACAGTCATGAATCAGTAATTCAAGCCTTTGTATGAAATAACTTTTAATTCTAAAACCCAGTAAAATCACTACCTATGTAATTCTTTAACAAAGTTATATAGTTCTATAGCTCTTTTCACTTAAACATCACTTTCCATGCTGTCGTGTGTTCTACAGTAATTTTTTCCAAGGTTGTTAAAAATCAGAGTTGTAGATGACCAGTTTAATAAACAGCTTCATAAGTTTCATTCATTAAGGCCTCTGCTTCCTTCCCCTCCCATTTTCTACTTCCCAGAGCAAAATGATTACTTTTAGACTTACCTCTATAGTTTCAGATAGTATACTCATATTGCTTTTTCTTGATTTTTTTTTTTTTTCAGTTTTAAACATGATTTATGGAGTTCTCAACTCTGTAGGATGAGAATTTAACCTCTTTCACAGATCCCAACAAACATACACATATACACCCCTATCTCCCTGGCAGACTTTTGCAATTCTTCAGACTTCCATTGGAGTCATGCAAATTCTGGTCGCTATTCAGTGTTCACAATTGTTAAGATTATTTAAGAAATGTATGAATACATTGAACCCTGTAGTATGTGTTATTTTTACTTTGTCTTTCAAACTCAACTTATTATTTCTCCTGAAATTAAGTGCTGTCTCATTTTTTCTTTGCTAGGTTTTGGAGTATTTATTATAGAATTAGTCTCTAAACTCTTCTCTAATGTCTAAATTTCTCAATCCTTTGAAAACATCAGATAGTCTAGTGTTCTCTTAGAGACCTGTTCTCCCAGAACAGGTTCTTCTGATATGTTCCAGGAGCAGTAGAATACTCTTTACCCCCTCCTCTATGGGCTGCCACTCTGGGATCTCAGTTTCCCTTTGTACCTTCTTAGCATGAGTGGATATCTTGTTTCCTAGAACCCATAACAAGCTTGCTTCTTGCATTGTCTGTTTCTTCTCTAGTGCTTTTCTCCTATCTGTCTGTCTGTCTGTCTGTGTCTCTCTCTCCTCCCCTCTCTCTCATTTTGTTCTCTATTGTTCATTGAAAGCTTTACTTATATGCTTGTGAAATTGGGCCATTTGATATATCAAAGTGGGTTTTGAAAACTCCAGATACATAGATGGGGTTGTATCATAGCATAGTCTGCCAGAATTGATTGGTTGAAAAACCCTCAATATCAGTATCTTCACATCTTTCCTCTTAGACATCATATTCTTAGAGAAGGTTCTTATAATCACCTTCCTGGGACCAGACTGTCAGTGTTGTCAAGGAGAAGAGAGCTAGAAGTCCCAACCATCAGAATGAAAATTTTCTTGTAGCCCCTTTTTCAGTAGGTCCCCAACTCTTTCATTCTTGCATGACATGCCCCAGGACTTGGAGAATACATCCCCAGTTTTCTATAATGATGAAGAGGTATGGGGTGCAGTCACAGGTACATGGAGTTCACATATGCAAGGTGAATTTGGAGGTCTGACTACTTTTTGAACAGATGCTTAAGATCCTCCTGAATTTGATGCCATCATCCATTCCCGAAACTTTCAGAGGCCCTGAACTCAAAGCAGCTTGTTTGTGTTTTTTTTGTTTTTTTGTTTTTAAGATTTATTTATTTATGCATACAATGCTGGGGTGTAGGCCAGAGGTGTGGGGTGGTGAGAGGATTCACCAGAGACAGAGTGGGGAGCAGAACAGGCATATTCACTGAAGCACACCACTGAGGGGAGTAGTGGGTGAGGCAGGAGAGGTCTGCTGCGCCATGTGGGAATCTCCCTGGCTGAGTATCGAGCTCGTGCTTTAGTGGCTGCAGATAGTTTCATAGTGCTGTGCTTAACCTGTTGCGCCACCAGGGAGGCCCAAAGCAGGTTGTTTTTATGAACAAACTGCCAGCTTAGAATTTGGTTCAAATTGGTCAAGTCGGTTTCCTCTTTCTTATACATTCTAGCTTCTAAAATATTATTGCTGCTTCTTCATCCTTTATGGTTATTGCCTTCTTCTAATCACGTTATTATCATTTCAGTAGGGTTTCAAGAGAGATTAGAAATAAATGTGTATTCAATCCTCATCTTTAACTAGAAGCCTGAAAAAATGTGAAATATATTTGACAAATGTTTCATGTAACTCACTTTTAGCAATGTATTCTGTACATTTATTCCCATTTCCTTAAGCATAAAACACTTTTTATTTTATAAAAATATATAAATAACTTTGGGATTTTTTTGATACTACTGTCTGTTTGATACAGTGACCCTGTGAGAAAGTACTATTTATTTATGATGTTCTGCTTTGTGGTATAGTTTATATACTTTGGAAAAGGAAAGCTATCTCAAATAATTTTTTCAGAAAATTACTTTTCTTTAACAGTTTAATGTTATGTTCTTTTTGCTATGCTGCCAAATAAAAGTAAGAAGGAAGGAAAGGCTGTGGAATATTGCCTAAAACACCAACTAAAGGTTGTATTTGGGTGATGAGATTATGGGTAATTTTCTTTTTTTTAAAGTTTAGCCTATTATCATTCAAATGTTCTGTGATGATGTATATGACTTTTATGAGATAAATAAAGGTTAAACAAAGTATCACTAAAATGTATGCTACATTTTCTATTTGGCTAGTGTTACATCTTTGGGTCAGAGTTATTATAAGGGAATACATCTTCAATGGGATCATAATAAGTTGATAAGAAAATTAATTTGACTTAGAAATATTTTACCACAGACAGTTTCCCATAAACACATCTTTTCATTTATGTCAAGCATACCAACAGTTAACGTACATTTTCTTTGTTTCTTCCTGTTTTCCATGAAACTATATATCTGAAACCTTTTAAATATTATTTTAATAAGAGGTTAAAAAAAAGGAAGCATTCTTATTATAAAAATAAGTTCACTTGATGGTAAACAAAGTTCTTTAGATCATTTTCCGTGAATTTTTCAGTACTGTTGATCTATTTTCTTCTTTCTTTCTAGCCTATACAAGAGTTACGGGAATTTGTTCTTAATGTTTTGCAAGACCCAGACAGACCCACAGGAGGTACCTCTATTTTTGTATTTAAATCCATTCCTCTAAACACACAAGTGAATGCCAACATATAGAGAAAAAAGGAAAGAATTTTAAGTTTATAAGTCTCCCTCTCACTTCTTGGTTTCTTTGAACTGACCCTTTCAGCCATCAGCAGCAGCTGACTTTCTCTACACATAAATACACTGCTCAACACTGCACAAGCGGTTTTCACCAGAGCAGCCTAGACTAGAGTGTCTTGCTTCCTGGAGGCATAGGTGGGAGAAGATAAGTGACTCTTTACCAGAAGAGACTAAGGCGAAAGGGAAACATGCTTCAGTTTAAGTTGCATGTTTAATCATAACAAACCCACCAACACTATACATCCACATTCATGTTATCCTTTTCAAAATAACCATCTCAGGAATCTTTTTCACTTAGCTAACTATCATTGGTTTGTCATTGGTCATAACCTGTAGAGGCCTCTTCTCTGAGAATATTATGCCAAATACAGTGAGTGGCATATTATAATTGCTTATAATATCTTTTCTATGAATGGGGGGGCTACCTTTAGAAAATAAAGTGAGTTGTTTTTATGATCTTAGAAAGTGACAAACCTTGCCCCTTTAAGCATAAATTTAATATCCAAGGCATGTGGAATTATAATTAACTAACCCATTACTTTTGGGAGTAAGGTCATATATTAGATGTATTCATGGTACTGTTACTAGTGATGATGGTACAATTCAGATATTGATAATACATGACAGTATTCCTTTACCACTTTTTTGTGCTTGCTGACCTCTCTTGGATTCCTACCCTTCCACCACAGTATCTGGACTTTCTCAATCTAATTTCCTTCCTTTCATTTTAGTTGTTGTGGTTGGGCTATCATGCAAATTGTACTAATACAAGACATTTTTTACCTATGTCCGCAGTAATAGCCTTGTGGACATACCTAGGTAGAAAGGGAATTAGAAAGGCCAAGTGATTTAGCCCTAGTGAGTCAAGAAAACTGACCCACGATATGGTCTAAGAGTAAAAGGCCAGTGATCGGTTCCTAAAGGAGCTCTCTCAAGAGTGAATAAGGGGTTGGGAAGTGTGTAGATTGTTGAAAGGGTATCAAGGATTCATCTCCTCGGAGCACAGAGGCCCAAAGATGTTCCAGGGGGCTGACTAAAAGGATGACCTGATACAGCAGGACTCTTTTACAGGGCTCACATGAAAAAACTAGTTACACATCCCAACTCAAATCAGTTACCCTTTGCTTAGTATATGGAGTTCAAGAGGATCACTGGGGAATCATTCTGTATGTACTTTTTCATTTTTCTAGTCTTTATCTTAAGTATTAAATTGTTGTATCTTACTTTTCTTCTTGACCTTGCACACACAGGAATTACCTCTAATTCCTTAGATGCTGAAACTAATATAACATTAACAGAAGAGCTGGCCAAGAAGATGGAATCTGGGAAGTGTTGTCTTTCTCAAAAAGAAAGGGAAGAGGTTACAGCAACACCCCAAATAACCAAGGCAGAACAGGACAATCACACTGGCATCAAATTACAGATTGCCCAAATCCCTAGGTAAGTAACTCTAAAGCAGGTTTTGCATTCACAAGTCTAATTCAAATCCAGTTCTCATTTTCTCCTCCACAGATCCGGAGTACCAGCAGTACATTCATACATTCATACATCATATGTGGGCCAGGCAGTCTGTCTTTAGCATTAAGGGAAGGAACTGCGGGTGAGAGGAGGGTTGAAACCATTGACAGGAAGATCTACGTTCTTTCTCTGCACACAGCCATCCTCTCCCCTCAACCCCAAGACCTGACCTGTAGTGAGGAAGGTCCAGCTGAGTCAGCAGTGTTGGAATGGCTTTGCCACTCCTGCCTGAACGCATTCCTATCTCTTCACCCTTATTTGCCCTGCACTTGCCAACCCTGGCACAGAATGGGGGGAGAAGGGACAGCGCAAAGTGCCAAGCAGGGGTGGCCTTTGTAGCTTGTGGGAGAGAAGGGGCAGTGACAAGTCTAGGAGAACAGGGATGGCAGTTGGGTACATAGGAGCTAGAGACTGTTCGTAGTATCAGATCTTTGTTTTTTCGCAAGTCGAAGTTTAAGGCAGAATCCATAGTAATTTAAGGAACCATAATAGGATATCAGTGTCATTTTCTTAAACATTAGTGATCTTGAAAGAATTCTAAACAAAATATCAAGGCCACAGGTCTATATTTTAGTTCCCCAAAAAGCACAGCTAAGCCTCTTCCAGTCCTGAACTTCTCTCTCAGATGTGTCAGTCTGCTCACAGATGAATGAAAATGAGCAATTGACCTGGTAACCACCTTTTGCTGGTTCTGGAATTTATCCTGAGAGTTTACAACTGGTTGGTTTGCTACTTTTGCTTGGGCTGGTATAATTAGTGATTTTGTGAAGCATAGATCAGATTCATCACTTGGAAATGTCTCTGCAATTTCTAGGCTACTTTTTATTGGAATGCATTAAAATTTACCAGGAAGATGCCCAACTTGTTCCAGTTGCAATTTGTGGTTTGGGCCACCATCTTAAAAGGCATTTTTTAAAATAACATATTATCAGAGCTGGAAAGAATATTAGAATTCAGTAGTCCAACCCCATTTGGGACTGACCCATTTTCCTCAAAACCTGTCAGCTCTTTTGAAAGCTTATGGAATAAACAAACACCAACTGCCAAGTAGTTTACTTCAAGTAAAAGTCACAATTTAGGCTTAATTCCATAAATCCCTCTGCGAGCAGATGGACACCACCTAGTTCATTGTGACAGTCAGGATAAAGCCACCTCAGGGTGAGAGCTGCTCTAGACACAGCTTGTATATCAACCTACACTTATACATCCATCATGTCTTATGGGATAAGAGAAAATAAAGAATAACATAGAATTTCAAAAGTGTTCAGGTTCTGAATGCCACTCTTGCTGTCTCAGAATTAATGGGATGCCGGAAGTGCAAGACATGAAGCTTATCACTCCTGTGCGACGTTCGGCGAGAATCGAGCGAGCCGTGTCCCGCTATCCGGAAATGCTGCAGGACCATGACTTGGTGGTGGCTTCTCTGAATGAGCTGTTAGAAGTGGAAGAAACAGAGTGCTTTATATTCCGTAAAAATGAGGCTTTGCCCGTAACATTAGGGTTTCAAATCCTTGAGTCATAATTTCTTGATTTTTTTTTTTTTTTAAGAAAAGGTGTTTCTGAGCCTCCATGAGACAAGAAATAACCTTGTCCAGGCAACCTGGAAAAACTCTATAATGGAGAGGCATTGTGGGATCAGATTATGAGCTCTCAGGACTCAGAAAATCATTCTTTCTCTCTCCGGTCTCTTACTCTCAAATTTTAAATCCCCACCAGAAAGTCTGGTTTATTTAAAGCTGGTTACTTGCCAGTTTTGCAGCATACATAAATTTCAAAGCATTGAATATATGATTTACCCTACAGGTAGGGTAAAAATTTGTGCTTTTTTGATGTACTTTAGTCCCTACATAATTCCTCTTTTATCAGAAGGGTAGTCTAGAATATAATAGATTTGCCTTCCTGCATCCACTTTAGCAGAGGTGGGAAGTCTTGCCAGCATGGAAGATCTGAGCTTAGCAGCTAGCCTTCCTGGCTAGACGTGGTGTGACAGACCATCTGGTAAATCACCTCACTTTACAGATTGGTATGTACTAGATATGCCCTTGCTTGAATGTTGCAAGTTACTGTCATCACAGTGTCCCTATAAATGAGGCATAATTCACGTCCTTTCTGTGCCAAGTGTCCTCTACTGAAACACGATTCTGAATTGATATGGTTATCTACTTTTTATATCCAAACCTAATTCTGTGTTTGTAACTCAGAATGCTTCAAATGAAAACAAAAGGGAGCAGGAGAGAGGATGCTTGCTTCTTCACTTTAATTCTTTGCTCTGCTAGAGGGCTCCTTCCTGAGGACCCATGTGACCCCACAGACTATACAGGCAGCCTTTGCTCCCTCCTGGTAACTGCTCTTAGAAAGCTAAGTCAGAATCATTGTGTAAATATAATGTACAGGAAAACATAAGCAACATATTTTCAATTTTAACTTTCTTAATATTTAAGTATTATCATTAAAAACCTATAAATTTTGTTCATTCCTGCTTGTTCATTTACCTTATTTATGATAGAAAACAGTGATGATGGGTTGATCTAGGGAACGGGGGGTTTTCCAGGGAAGTGTGGCTAGGAGCCCTCATTACCCTGGGGAACTCGCCTTGACCGAAGGATCTGACCATCAGCCTCCCCCAGATACTGCATGTTTTCATTATGAAGGCAGCAGAGTCATCTTTCTAGGTCAGATTTATAAGAACTAAGTTGATAAAATTGAGCTGTAAATCTGTAATACTAACAGACTAACTTTCAAAAAGAAATAGATTGTCACCACAGCCAAAATGCGGTAATCCATACAGCCAGCCCTTTCCTCTACTACTTTATCTGCAAAACCAAGTAATGCTCAAGATACTATTTAAAGATCACAAAACTTGAAAATGGAATACTTACAGAGATGTAGAGATGGAATATTTGTTCAAAATCACCAGACTGAGAGTCTGAAGCACGTCCCTTCATGTGGGAATGGTCTCGCATCAGACTTGAGACATCTGTTTACCTCTGTTGACCAGGTCTTTGGGATTGGTCCTGCACTCCCATCCTTTGTGCCTTCACCTTCCCATTGTCTTCTACTGTGGTTCATTTTTGCCCTTTCCACCAGTCACCCAGGCCTAGAAATCATTGTCTCTTTATGGTGATTTTACGTATCTCTCCTCAGGACCACTGTCTTAATATTACAGTTCAATTCCCCAAAAGAGCCACTTTATTTTCTTTATTGCAATTTTCTTGCAGGATGTCTTCCAAGATGTTAGTACCCTGACTACTAACAACATTGTAGGTTGAACTACTGGCATCTAACAACGTATAGCTTTCACAGTGACAAACTGGAAATTTTGAACAACCTTATTAGACTAAATAGCATCTTCAGGACACAAAAAGATGTGGGAGTGGCTGTCGTTGCAGAAGCTGCACTATAGTTCTGGAGCTCTCTGTAGCTTCTCAGTAACCCTCTTGTTTAGTAAATAGCTGTTCCTAGAAACAGGAAGCTGGAGGAGGGAGAAGGTAGGCCCTTAATCCCTGGAAAGGATGATTTTAGGAACTTAAAATGGAGAAATCAATTCTCATGTTGTTTTGGGATGACTTCCTAGAGGAAATGAGTATAAAGCAGGTTTTAAAGAAAGATGACGAAGGAGGATCATCTACCCCATCACTGTGCAGTGACCTTGAGTCAGAAGACAAGGGGTTCACATTCACTACTCTGTGCCAGGTACTCGTGCTATAAAGACATCGGTTTTTTCCTGCCTGGTAAGTAGTCCTCCTGATAAGAGTACCCCACTATTCTTAGGAACACCTCTTTCCCAGTCACCATCTGTGGTTTAAGAGGAATGGACTCCATTCACTTGAGTACGTGACCCAGGCCTGGCCAACCAGAAACTTACCTCTCCTGACCAGTGGCAGTGATGGAGTAGAAGGTCATGTCTAAATCGATCTCGTGGGATTCATTTCCCAAACTTTTACTGGAAAGAGATTCTTTTCCTGGGAGGGTTGCTTCAAAAGTAAGGTGAAAATCTGGAGTTTAGGAACAGCCATCTTAGGAATATGTAGAGCAAAACAGAGACTGGTACCAAGATAGAATTAATGTTTCTCAAATTTTATTTATCAGTTGTTTGCATAACTGTAATTTCAGTGGTACGGCTTCCACATGGGCACATGCTTCACTCACCCTCCACCAAAACTCCCCCAGCTGGAAACATCACAGTCCAGTGACATAATAAATCCACTGGCTAAAGGATGGAACCAGCCGGGCCCTGGACTTTTCAATAATATAAGCCAATAAATTCTCCCTTTTTTAAGTCTCTTGCATTTAGGATTCTGTTATTTGCTAAGGAAAAAAAAATCTTGACTAGTACATACACAGATAGTATAGGAAATTCCTATTTAGTGCTTAGCCTGGCCACGGTCCAAGCATATTTTCTAACTACATCCTCACAATAGCCTTATGATGTAGAGCTGGAGACTGAGCAATTAGAGAGTAAATGACAGGGTGGAAATTTCAAACTCAAGGCTACTGGGCTCCAAGGAAATGAGAACTAGGAATGGAATGAGGGAGGAAGTCTCGGGGAAAAGAAATCCTTGATTACTCACAATTTACCAAGCAATAATCACTGTGATAGTCAAAGTACTTTGTACAAATGGGATGACTTGATGACATTTTTACTACAAGGCCACTAAAGCCAGGACTACTAGCTAACTACTCAGGACTGGATACTGGAATTGGGGATCTCAAGTCAGCTACTGTAACTAGTCCCAAGTGGAAATGATGCCTTTGTCACAGCAGCAGTCCAAGTAGAACAGTCCAGAGTTAGTGTGATGCCAGGTCCAAACCATGTCTCCCTCCTGGCCTTGCCATCCCTGGGCCGCAGCCTCATCCTTAAGTCCAAGGGTGGCTCCGACCACAACACATTCCGGCCAGGGGGGAGGGGCGGAACACCGTCTCCTGTAAGATCACAACTTAGAGGTGGGGCTTGGGCACATGTCCCCACTGCCCCCAGCCAGAAGTCTCTCCCATCATATCCTGCCCCAGATAAGTTCCTCAGAATTCAGGTAGGAGATGTAAATAAAAACTTTATAGCTTTTTTCCGCTTCCTCTTGTCTTACAATATATCTTTTGGCCACACTCTCTCCTACAGTTACACTAGCAGACCCAGAGTAAAGATCAAGCCAGTGTCACAGTTCACTTGGTAAAAATACAAGACACTGTAGATGCCAGAGATTTGATGAGGAGCCAAATTATCCCTTGGAGTCCAGCGGCCAGGGGAGACACATGTTAATGACAAGTGTGATAAGACCTGAGACAAAGAGACCAATGGGAGAGGGACCAAGAGAAGGAACTGATCTGTCGGGAGGTGGGGAGGCCCCCTGAGATCTTGGGGAACATACAGGTTTAACTGAAGGAGCAGAGGCAGGGGAATGCCTCCAGCAGAAGGAAAAGGAGGGGACAGATCCTTTGGCCACCTTCTTCCTGTCTTGGCAGCTTATTTCTCCCTCTCCCTGTTCTCGCCCACATCCTCTCTTTCTCAGATCACTCAGATCCCTTCGGACTCTTCAACCAGTTTACTATTCCCAGGCCCTCTCTGCCGACTCTAAAGGTCAATTTTTCTATTTCAGGACCTTTCCAGAAAAGCATGGGTCGTAGGCCCTGAGTGATTTTCCTGATAAATCTAGCCCTTAAATAAGAATCTAGTGTTTAGGGCCGCCCTGGTGGTACAACAGGTTAAGTCTCAGCACTATGAAGCTATCGCCAGCTACTGCAGCACAAGTTTGATCCCCGGCCAGGGAGCTTCCCACATGGTGCAACAGACCTCTCCTGCCTTGCCTGCTGCTCCCCTCAGCAGTGTACTTCAGGACTGCCTGTTCTGCTCCCCACTCTGTCTCTGGTGAACCCTCTCACCACCCCACGCCTCTGGCCTGCACCCCAGTTCTTGTATGCATAAATAAATAAATCTTAAACAAATAAAAAAAGAATCTAGTGTTCAAAGACACAAGGTCAGAAACCTGATCCTTGTCTAAAGAACCTATCCCCACAGACCTTGGAGCCCAAGAGCCAACCCAGGAAGAAGAATGAAAGGCCCTTTCAGTACCAGATCTGGAAGTTTCTGAAATGCACAAGAGATGTAAAAATTGAACCCTCTGAGCACATGGACTGTTGACGCTTAGTTTTGCGCAGATACTCCAAATATTTTCCTTGTTTACCCATGGAAAATAAAACTAGTCAACTGCACCTCAGGCCTGTTCCTTCAAGGTTTGTTTTGTCACTTCCAACATGTGGCCATATTCATCCAAGTTTCTATCTGCTGCCAATGAGACCAACAGACAAAAAGCAACTGTAAGAGTGAATTAAAATCAGTGACACCAGAAAAATAAACACTGCAGAGCAGCTCCTGCCAAAACAAAGACTCAAATTTTTCAGTCACAAGTGTTGCTTTTTATGTGTTTAATGCATGTGTGCAGCCAGCTTAAAGACATGTGGGCTACCTCAATTACTGTCCTTCACAGTGACCTGGAACAAAGTCATCTATCTATCGCCAATCAGGTATCACTCTCACTACCAGAAACAAAAGCACACAGGGATACTATTTTTTAAGCAGAAATACTTTAAAAATTGGACATGAATGTGATGCAGCTCCAAGGAACTGGGGAAAATCATTCCACTTGTTACATTTCCAAATGACTCAAAGGCCGCGTGGGCTGCCTTCCAGGATGAAAGCAATAGTCTTTCCTCCTCCCTAAAGGAAGTGTTTTTGGACTCCAAACCTGTTACACTTCAAAGACTAGAATACTGTTGTCCTTGCCCTCTTGCATGCTTCTCCTGCTACCTGAAAAACATCTCAGGAAGAAGAGATAGCACAGCCCATGTCCAGGATTCAGTCGACCTCAAAGCAGCCCTCCAGGTCCTCCTCGCTCTCTTTGGCCTCCACCTTACAGAAAACAAAGAAAACTGGTTATGGAGATTTTTCTCCCACAGTCACCTAGGGATCCCACGCAGCAGTAGAAACTGTGTCAAAATGCCCTAATCTGGACTGGGAGGGAGAGGAGGGGTAGAGGGGTCAAACCCAAACCTCCCCAGGGAACCCACAGCTACTGTTGGGAGCATGGCCAGTCCTCTGCGCCTTGGGTGGACAAAGGTTGCAAAGCACCAACGACAGATTGCACTGGTCAACAGTGAGATCATAGCTGACTTAAAAAGGCCCTAATCTATAGTATCTTGGTGTGCTGAACATGAATATAACCCTGAAAATTTTTTATTAGCTCTCGTTTTGAAGATACTTCATATAATTCATTTTATATGTTTCCCCGTATAAATTTATCCAGTAGGACTGCAACAACATCCTAAATCAGCCTAGAATGATGTAATATTGTATTGCATTGCATAATGCTATCATGCACACATCATCCAGAGTTGACTGCATCATTTTCTGATGCAATGCAATACTACTGCCAGGCGGCTGCTGAAGTAAGCTGACAGCAGCAGTGCCCTATAGAAAGCCCTGTAGGAAAGGCCGAGCATTGAAAATATTTCAGACTTTGTGTGAGACAGTTTAAGCTACTGTTCCATAGAACTGTTATTATTTTATCCATGTAAGCACAATACAGAACAATCATGCCTCGAAAGTGTGTTAATAGCATGGACAATTTCTGCTCTATTTGTGGGGAAATGACATTTGCCAACCAGAAGAAAAGTATCACTTCTCAAGTGAAGAAGGCTTCTCATCTTGACTTTGGGTGCAAGGTTGGTGACCAAGACAAGCCTTGGGCCCCACATACATGCTGTGCTACATGTGCAACACAGCTTTCACAGTGGTTAAATGGCAAAAGACTATCAATGTCATTTGCAGTCCCCATGGTGTGGAAAGAACCAAGCAACCACATAAAAGACTGTTAGTTCTGCTTGTTTCCTCCTCTTTCTGGTGGAATAACAAAGCAAAAGAAGTCGAGAATAGTCTACCCAAACATTCCGTCTGCATTGAGATGAACGGTTCAACAACTTGCTGCAGGGTGATGCGAAACAAGCATGGAATGCTTTTCGCCTAGTGTCTGCAGACTTTTTTGGGAATCTTTGGGCAGCAAACTACAAGGAACTAGTAGAAGACATGCTGATGCAGTATCAGAAACTTGGCTGCAATATGTTTCTAAAGATCCGCTTCCTTCATTCCCATCTGATTTCTTCCCTGAAAACTGTGGTATGGTTAGTGATGAACACGGCGAACGTTTTCATCAAGATATCGCATCAATGGAACAAAGATACCAGGGAAAATGGTCCACTACAATGCTGGCTGACTACTGCTGGACACTCCCCGGAGATGCTCCTGAACAGCTGTATAAGAGACAGGCAAAGAAATCTAAGAGGTAGTCTATGACTTGATTTTATACAGGTATTAACCGTAGGCCTATTACTATTGGCATGCATTTCGTGATGTAAACATCAATTTATTGCAGATTACAAAAAAACTAGAGCCAAAATTAAATTTGACTGTCATATTCGTGCTGAGCACATACAAATTGATAAGAAATGACTAATTTTATTTCAGTGATATGACTTTTGTAAAAATTTGTTGACCAGCATTGTTAGTGCCTTGGAGTTCTGAGCTTCTCCTAAGCAAGAGTAAAATGGCTTAGATTTTGGCTTCTACTTAATAAGGCACAGTAAGCGCTATAAGTGCCAATAAAAGACTGACACTCACCACCCCACACCTCTGGCCTACACCCCAGCTCTTGTTTGTATAAATAATCTTTAAAAAAAAAAAAAGACTGACACTGAGCTTGCAACCACCAGCACAGGGACCTATGAGATGGACATTTGAAAAGCCGAGCTCCAGGAATGCCAAGGCAGGAAAAGGAACCCTCGTGGGGGGTTCAGAGATGCAGAGCCAGGCTAGGAGTCAAGTGTGCCACTTAGCAGAGCTGAAATCTCGGCTCAACAGGGTCAGGCAGCACAAAGTGGGAAGGTCAAAGCAGGAGTCCCCATGACCTTGTTTATAAACCCTGCCTGGAGAAGAAGTCTGCCTCAGGGAGCGTGGGGGAGCGCTCATCCTGTGACCTCGGTGGGGCAGGGTGGATTTGTCAGCTGAATGAGCCAAAAGTGGCCTGGAGGGTGCAGGGCACCAAAGCAGCCAGGCAGCCTGCCTGCGAGGCCCTGGGAGTCTGGGCTCTCTCAGCCGGTGACTCCCAGGCAATTGGACCAATCCCCATTTTAAAATTTTGGACCAATCCCCATTTTAATATTTTAATTTCCCCTATCCTGAACTGAAATTCATAGATAATATAACTATTGTCTCTGTAATTTTAAAATGGCCTAATCGGAACATAGAAAAAATAAAAAGAAAAACAAACTTTAGTAAAATGATAGGTAATTCTACATAAGTACTCAGGAATTACTCTTAAAGACAAAAAAGTTCCCTCAAATCTCCAAAATGCCCCCTTCTGGGGACCCTGCAGTAGCCTATAGTAGCCACAAGCCATTGAGCTCCTCCCAGAAGGGAAGACACTGCAGCCACCTCAGGCAACTCACCCTCTGGCCACAGGAGAGGCCGCAGCAGGTGGGAGCTGCCTTGGCCCTCTCTTGCTCCACAGCTGACTCGTGGGGCATCTGCAGAGACACACAGAGAGGGGAGCAGCTCCAGCAGGGGAAGGCCTCCCAGGGATCCCTGGTTATGTGCGCACCCACCCCACCCTACCTTCCACCCACAGCCGCCAGCGCCCAGCCCACTGCGGCTGCAGAAGAGGGAGCCCGAGGGTGAGCTGGAGAAGGGAAGAGCTGGCAGAGGGACTTGCTCAGGATCCCAGGCCAGCAAGGTTGGACAAAGGTTGGGTTTCTTTAGCGGTCTCACCTTGGGACTCAGAGGTGCCTTTCTCTCACCTGCCTGGTCTAAAAACCTGATGGCTATGCCACACTCCCAGTTTTGCCAACAGGAATTCTCTAGTCCTGCTCATATAAAAGCTCAGAGATGAGATGAGCTTGCGCAGTGAGGGCTCAGCCCCCCAGCCCCCTTGAGCAGCGCTGCAGCACAAGGGAGTGTCAGTCAGCCCCCTGGGGTTCAACAGCACTGGGTTCAAATCCAGCTCTCCCAGATGCTGTCTCCTAGTTCTGTGACAGCAAGTTACTTAGGTTCTCTGCACTTCCTTTTGCTAATGGTAAAATGAGGATAACAAAACCTACTTTGCCGGGTTATAATGATCATTAAATAGAATCAATGATTAAAAAATAAAGCACCCAGCCCAATGGAGGAAATAGACACTCAGAAAATATCCCTCCCCCTCTTGAACATCTGGAAGACTGCTGAGAGCGGCAGGGAGGCCCCAGAGACATAGTTACAAGATTGCATCTCATAAAACGGAAAAAATGACGCTTCCCTGAGGGAACTGACGCACATGCTCAGGAAATCTCTACACTGGTCAGTCCCACAGCTCCCGCTAATCCAGTGCCACCATCCCACCTCCACTTCCCTGCCCCCAGCCCAGGAGCACAGGAAAGTATGCTCCTCTACGGGAAACCAGCTGGAGCATTTACTGCACCATCTGCTACTTCCTCTGAGGTCACTGAGCAGCCTTCCTCCTACAACTAGTATCAATTCTACTAAGGAAAAAATGAGATTGATGTGGCTTCAGTTTAAAGCGGGAGTTAGGGTGGGGAAAGAGGGAAACTTCCCCAGCAATGAGCTTATCTAGATAACTGGCTCCGCTGTGCATTTTTGGCAGTGGATCTGATGCACTTGTGTCAGGAGTTAGGAGACTAGGTCGAGTGACCTCAAAAGCTCCCTGGCAGGCCGGGAACTAGTGGTTTCTGGACAGAGGGTCAGGGGTGCTGGGGAGGTTCTGCAGGGACCCACCAACTCTGGGGCTGCCCTAAAAAGGGAGCTGAGCGGGAAATGCAGGAAGTTGAGGCAGGTGGCCGTGTAGAGGTCTGCGTAGCGCATCAGCTGGCTGGAGAAGAGCGTGTGGTGGGAACCGCAGCGGAACAGGCTGCCCATCGCGCTGTAGCACAGGTCCAGCTCCCGGGATACTCTCTGGCCAGAGGGGCAGAACACTGAGATCCCATCCCACCTGGCCCTGCACTACCCATGGACAAGCCTGCCTCTTGCCCAGCCCTGCCTCCCTGGGTGTGTTGCCTGGGGGCATCAAGGTCTTTGCCCACACAGGGAAGAAGTTGCATTATTTGTACCCAGAAGCTGCATGCAGCTGTTATGCCAGACAGTGCTTTGGGAAGAGGGGCAGCTGTCCTCTTTGCCATGAACCCCACTTCCTGCTTCCCTCCCAATCACCTGCTTGGCCCTGGGGAGTCATAATTCAGCATAATTTACCTTCTGATGTTCCCACAGAGGTTTTGCACAGACCCACATGCTGCTCCCCAACTCTTGTATGCACATCCTGCTCCCCAGCAGGCCCCCAACTCATCACCCTTCTTTCAGAATCTAGAGAATTGGTCCAGACATTGACTACCAGTGACAACGAGCTGCTGTTTCCCCTCTCTCAGCCTGTTTCCTCATTTTCAAACTACATACCCCCTACTAGAAGACTGTGAAAGGAACAAATGGGGAGCAAGGGTTTTATGCCCTGCAAGACTCCACAAATATCCTTCATTATTGTCACATGAGAGCCCTGGGAATGCCAAGTGACTTGAATTCCCTTGGGACCCTCCCAATTTTAATGCCCCAAGGGATTCTCTTTGCCCTGGGCCCCTAAGCTCACTGACCCTAAATCCCAACCTCTCAGTCCCCTTGTCTGGTTGATCCCACACACTGATCACAGTTGGCTATTCAGTATTATGAAGATCCAGTTCAGACAAGCACTTCTCCAGGAGGGTTGATGGTGGAAATTGAGGGACAGACGCCCAGTTCCACACATCACTCTGCTGGCTGCACTCTGCCCTTGCTCAAGCACCCTGATGTCATTTGAAATATGGGCCAGCAGAGGGCGCTGGCTGACAAGAAGAGGTTAAGCTGCATAGATAGATAAATGGGCTAGATAAATGGGCTCTGGAGACCTGGACCAAGCATAGCCTTCTCCTCTACCTCTTACTCTGCACCAGCTCTTACTTGATTTCACTCTTGGTGGAGTTGATGACTTGCAGCCCACAACTGCTCCCATCCATGTGCCTGGAGCAAAAATGGCCATGTGACCCAGGAGAGGTACTGCGCTTCCAAGCACTAGGCATTCCCTCCCTACACCCCCACACTGTTCAGGAGGCACTCCAAGGCACCCAGTGGGAGCCCTGAACTGGGGTAGTGGATTGTGTGTGGGTAGGAGTTCTGTGTCCTTGCTGGATGGGTTAAGAGGAAAGGCCGAAGGGAAGCAGTAAAAGTGGTCCCAAGGGGACCAGAAGGATCTCGAAGTCCAGCTTACTTGAGAAGCTCAGCCTGAAATGGATCTTCTGACTTCCTGATGACCCCGTCCAGGGCCTCCCTGCCAGGTCCGCATGCAGCGGACGCCATCCACCCCTCCCCATCCCCAGGAGGTGGGGCAGGGGCTCACTGATACAGGAGAACTGTCCAGTCTTTCCAGTTCCTCCATCCGCTCTGAAACAAGGACAGAAGTCAGCAGGGGTGAATGAGAGCCCTGCCCACTCTTGTCTGCCCAGTGGCCCAGCTCAGCCTGTGAGGAGGACAGAGAGGTGAGCAGGTGTCTAATCCCCCCCCCCACAGCTGCGTACAATAGACCCCCACTTTAGGAATGGCCCACTATGCCCTCAAATCACTTTACAGTAAGTCTTTCCTATCAAAATATAAATCACTTTCGGATACAACAGTCACACGACAAATGCCTCCAACAGCACCATGTCTGGGCGGCACTGGAATGACTTCACATAGGAGCCAATTGCAGCACATTTATCAGTCTGATGATCTTTTGTCACAGGAGTCCACTGTTTTTGTTTTTGTTTTTTGTTTTAGTAAAGATAGAGATGTTTTGTTTTTTAGCTTTATCTGTGAATCCTTTTATACAAGTAGTTGAATTTCATAAGAATACTATGCTAAACCCTAGCTGTTTGGGTTCTCAGCAACCCTTGATCCCAGAAAACTTCAAGTAGGGGAGGGGGCCTTGCATTGACAAAAATTCCTCAGGAAGGGTGGGGAAGGAAGCCTCAGAAACACCAGGGGTCCCTGAAGACAGGAGGCAGGGATCTGAGTCTCAGCTTTGCCCCTTCTGGCTGTGTGACTTTGGGCAAACTGATTAACCTCTCTGGCTCACTATTTCCTCCTGTATGAAATAGATCCACTCTCATAAGCCACAGAGTAGACAGGATTGTCATGGCCATTCGTGGCCCCCCACAGTAAGGGGGTAAGATGACCAGGTATCCAGTGCCACCCTGCTAGCTCCTGACCCCCATGCCTCACCCTTTTCCCGGGCCCAGATGCCCAGCTTCCAGGACAGCTCAGGAACCACCAAGCAAGTCCGCCAACCCTGCTGCTTCTTGGATTTGAGGATATCCCCAAAGATGTGGTCTCCGATGTAGAGGATTTCCTTCCCCAGCACCCCGAGCAGTTCACCCACATCTGAGGAGCCTGCCCCACCATGGAAGGACAGGGGTGCTCACAGCCCTTCCTGTCCTGGGGCAGGTTAGGGACGGGGCTCCCTGTCAAGGGAGGAGCAGGTGGAGGAACAGGGACGGGACGAGGTGGGGGCGGGGGACCTGGTACCTCCAGAGTAGAAGGCACAGTGCTGGTGGGACGCGGTGTAGGTGCCCACGCGGAGCTTGCCTGAGTCCTGAGAAAGGCAGGGGCACCCTGCTCAGGAAGGCAGCACGCAGGGAGGAGGGAGGCTGTCCTAAAGGAGTCCTGGGGTCCCTGCCTCCAGGGACAGACAGACCAGCCTAGCGAGCCCGCAGTTGCCAGGCGCAGGTCAAGCCTAAGAGGCAGACTCCCTCCCCACGCTGTGGTCCACGGTCAAGGTGAACAGGGCCTCAGCATTACCGTGTTGACCTGTCTCAGCACCGTTCCTCTGCAAAGAAGCGGGGCTTCTGCGTGTCCGCCACGATCAGGTCAAAGCAGGACGTCCAGGGCCTGGCGGGGCCTCCGTCTGCTGGGCCGGCGTGGGGAGAGTGTGCAGATGTGCGTCAGCCCGGACCTCTAACCCTGACACAGCTCCCCCATCCTCAACCGGGTCACACACCCCTGCTCCACCCTGGCCAGCCGGGCCACCAGCCCAAGCCCAGCCAGAGCTTGTGCGACCCTCAAGTCTCGAGCATCCGCATGCCCTGGTCTGCCTCCCAGTCAGATGGTGCATGCCAGGGCGCCAGGGGGCTGGCTCTCTGGCTCTCTGCTTGTGTTTGTGGAGGCTGGTGTGGGACATCACGTGGATTCTTGTGTCGCCTCCATAGTGCCTCACCATGTGGTAAGAGACCCAGAGACACGTGACAGCTATGATCAACTCGCCTAGTGACACCAGAGTCGCAGGGCACGTCCCCTACTCCCCTCGCTGGGCCTGCACAACCTCATCTCATCCCTTCCACCCGCAGAGCCCCCCCAAACCTCTGATTGCTTCTTCGTCCCTTTCTATAAGGTCATGAGCTGCCGTTCCCCTTCCTTCCAGGTTCCTTCCACGCCTGGCGGAGGTCACTGGCCTCCCTCCCACTGGGAGGCTCAACAGAGGCCCAGCCACAGAACTGACCCCTCCACACACTAGATTCTTCCTCAAGGAGGGACTGGACATGGCAAACTATGGTACTGCCTGGCCTTCCCGGGTCGTGGACAACCCACCCAGGCAGGCACATGGCACTTACCTCACCAACACCAAACAGGTAGGTCATGATAGCCTGGCAAGGACAGGGCAAAGGTCAGGCCCCTGGCTAGACTGGACCAGGGGCCACTGCCTACCTCTGCCCTCACCTCGCAGGACACACTGGGAACAAGCTGTGAGATGGGGGGAAGCTGCTTATTTTACCTTAAAGACCAAAAAATGGAACCCAAGACACCAACCAACCAAGTGGTAGGGGGCAGCAGTCACCCTTCACCTTTCACTGTTTCCTGCGGTGCCTCAGTTTCCCCCAGAGTCAGGAAGGAGGCAGTTCTATGGGCTCAGGCTCTGGGCCCTATCTCTCCATAAACACCCAGCAACACATTCCCGTGGGCACCCACCTTCAGCAGGTTCCCACAGAGTGAGTCAAACACCAGCCCCCTGGGGAAAGAGCAAAGGCTGCAGATGGGGGCGCCAGGGCCATGGCCAGGGACAGCCCCCTCCTACCAGGAGAGCTCACGCACCTGGTGGGGAAGGCCGGGTCATAGGTGCAGCGCAGGATCTCGTGTGGGCACCCGACGCACGCCAGGCATTCCAGCAGCAACTCAAAGGCCAGTGTCTCCTAGCCCGGGGACTTGTAGGCTGCGGGGAACCCAAAAAGGCCCAGGTTGGTGGCTGCCCACCCTCTGTTGTGCCCTGTCCCAAATTTCCTGTGTTTCTTCCTCCCTACCAGCCAGCGTGTAGTCCATGTCAAAACCAAAGCAGCGAATCTTCCCCAGGGCCAGGCTGCGGTTGACAAAAATCCTGGGGAGGGGAGAAGGATGTTGGGATGTTGAGAACGATGTCAGTCATTTCAGCTGGTTTCTCAGCTCACCTCTCCAGGAACACTTGCAGCCACTCCTAGGGCTGACTGAACAATGCAGGGTCTACACCCAGTCAGGCTGATAGTTGAGAGGGGCATCTCTTCTTGGTGGATTCCACTGTGACTTGCTCTGGCACAGCTGGGGGACCAGCACTTCACGCCGCTGTATGCTGAGGTGGCTACATCCCCACAGAGTCTTCAGCTGGCCAGACTCTGCTGCCATCCCACGAGATGGCTGCGTGTCCAGACCCCAGGGTTCCTTGGCTCACAGGCAGGAAGGACCATGGGCTATCACAGGGCCCTCTTGGCCCTGAGCCCTGTGCCACCGGCACCCTTGTGGGGCATTCAGTGACCTTCGGGAAGAGCAGGTTTGTAAGAGTAACAATAAGTGAACTCTTGCAATTGAATCTTTTGCTTTTTACTGTGTGTGAGGCCTTCTGACAAGCCATGAGTCAGGCCTATGGAGATTCTGGACTTACAGATGACAAAACTGAGGCATCAACGAGTTAAGAACCTCGCCCACTGTCACAGAGCCAATAAACAGCGGGCAGGGACGCCAACATCACTACTCTCACCCACTGGGTGAAACCACCTGTGCCGACGTCCTTCCCCAAAGTCTCTGGACTTTTCAGTGTCATAAAAGACAAAGGAAGGGGCCTCTTTGGTGGAGCAGGGTTAAAGTCTCAGTGCTATCAAGCTAGACCAACCACTGCAGCATGAGTTCCATCTCCGGCCAGGTTTCACTCGCTGCTTTCCTCAGCTGTGTACTTCAGTGGATCTGCCTGTTCTGCTCCCCACTCTGACTCTAGTGAATCCTCTCACACACACACATCCACACCTCTGGCCTACACCCCAACTCTTGTATGCATAAATAAATCTTTTTTAAAAAATCACAGAAGCTGCGGGCAGTCTGTGGTGTGTGTGAGCACTGTGTGAATAAGTGAGTGTGGGTGTGAGTGCAGGCCCAGGGTGGGAATCAGCGAGAGTGTGTGTGCCTGAGTGTGAGCAAGGTGGGAGGTAAGTATACATGTAGGGGGGTGTGAGTGTGGGTCTAGGGTGGGGATGGGTACAAGGTAGGTATGCTAGGGTGTGTCAGCGCACACGTGTCTGTGTGCTAGAGTCAGTGTGTGTGCGTGCATGTGTGGTCGAGGGTAGGAGTAAGTATATGTACACATGTGTATGTGTGGCTCTTGAGTGCACGGGTGCACGTGTCAGTGTGTATGTAAGGGGGTGTGCACATGTGAGCAACAGTGGGGGTGTGCAGGCACATTGGCCCTGGAGACTAGCAGAGGCCTTGCTGCTCACAAACCCCAAACTCGGCCGGAGCCCTTGAGCCTATAGCTCCCCAGAGGATGGCAGAAATATCACCCACCAGACTGTCCTGACTGTTCTGGAGAAGCACAGACTGGGGCCAGAGGAGGCTAGGGGCCAGTTCCCGCATGTGACACCAATTCCAGGCTCTTTGGGGTTCTTCTTTTAGGTAAAATTGACCCCTGTAGGGATAAGACTTTATTCACTCCTAAACTGGAAACCAAGGAGCTCCCAGCTCAGCAGCCATACAGTTCCACATCAGTCCCCAGGGAAGAATCTGAGGCAGCAGTCCTGGGGGGAGCAGGAAGCCTGGGAGAGCACTCTGGCCAGTCCCTGAGGATGGTGGCAGGCGCTCCAGTGAAGGCCAAGGTCAGGAGCTACAGCAAGGCCTGAGGCAGGTCTGGGGCTAGGACAAAAGGCATCTGAGGCCAGCCAAACCTGCTCAAAGTTTCAGGACCTCGGCTTTAAAAAGACATTTAATAAATCAAGCCAATGCTAGATCTAGTAGGTACATACGGGGGCTGAGGTCTGTCCTATCCCAGACCTTTGGAATCTCATCCCTCATGAAACATCCAGCAGTTATTGACCACTGACTGTGTCCTAAATTCATTTGATTCTCACCTAACCCTATGATATAGATATTATTTCTACCATCATCCTCCTCTCTTCCTTCACAAGGATACAAAGATTGAGTTGGGGTAGGATATGTTCTAAAAATTTCTATCAGTCCCTGGGATCTTTATCTTTCCTTTCACTGCCCCTCCTTTTCAAGCCCTGCTCCCACCACAAACAAGACCACCACCATCATTCTAGAAGATTCGGGTGGTGGGAACCCCTTCCTACAGTCTGCCATTGGGTCTCAGTCGTCACCCCAGCTCAGTTTGTGGGACAGAGGTAAAAGACAGTAACCTCCTTTCTGGGGACATTCATCCCTCTTGCACCTGACCACTGAGTCAGATGAAAGACTGGGGTAAGAGTAGAAATACCAGTGTTGAGCAACCATCCTAAACCAAGCAGTTTCATCATCAGTCCTAGCAGACTCTTTTTTTTTTTAAGATTTATTTATTTGTGCATACAAGCCGGGGTACAGACCAGAGGCGTGGGATGGCGAGAGGGTCCACCAGAGACAGAATGGGGAGCAGAACAGGCAGATCAACGGAAACACACTGCTGAGGGGAGCAGCGGGCGAGGCAGGAGAGGTCTGCCGGGCCATGTGGGAATCTCCCCAAATGGGTGTCAAACTCCCATCGCTGCTGGCGACAGCTCCACAGCGCAGTGCCCAACCACTGCGCCACCGGGGAGGCCCAGGAGACTTGTTAGTCGTTTTCATGATGCTGTTCACTGTGTTCCACTATACTCCACCAAAATCTATTGTACTCTGCCACACATTGCCACGCCTACCACGCCACACCACGGTTCTCTGCTGCAGCTCCTTTATACCTCAGTCTTGGCTCAGCTGCACACCCACACCCTTCTTCAGGTGCCCACAATCAGGCATGCATATAGGTCTGCAGAGGTCCATCACTGAGGGGCGGGCGGAAAAACCTGATAATTTTTTCGTTATCCTACAACCAGTGACTGCAAGGGACCAGGAGTTCAGTTGGAAGAAAGGAGTAGAGAACAGAAGGGGTGGGGCCAGCATCCCAATGTTTTTGTTGGGCTTATAAATCCTCTCCAAGCCTGGCCAAGTTGCACACCCCCTGTTGAATCATGTAGGACTCCTGGAGAAGGAGAGAAGGCGGGCCCTGTGTCTATTCTGGGGCCACATTTCAGGAATGCTTGCCCCCACCCAACACAGGGGTTTGCAATCACCAACTACTGCCCCAGGGAAGGAGCCTTCCCTTAAGAGCTTCATGCAGTTGGTTGGAGCAGATCTGGGCTTGAAAATGTTTCCTTTGAGTCACTCAGTTCTTTAAAGAAGTAGTAGAGAAAATAGAAGAACTAAATGCAAGATGATTTGTGAAAAAAACATCGATCACGTCGGTGTCCAAATAAAGATGAGCAAATCTGTTGTTTTTAAACTATTTTACAAACTTGCCAATTTTGGTTAAGAAGATGAACTCAAAAAATATTTAACATAAGAATCCAGGTGGGGATGGGGGGAGAAGCAGAACACAAAATTGTATTTGCCCTAGCATGTCAACATTTAGAAAACGCGTACACAAAAGGACGAGAGAAAATAACACAAAACAAACATTTGAGGGGCAGGATTATATTTAATTTCTTTAGGATCTAAACTTTCTGACATATGGTTGAATAAAGAAAATTAAACTACATAAAATGACATAGAAACTTCAAGAAATGTTCTTATTAAAGGAAAATAACACAACACATAATTCTGTTATATATATTAACTTAGATTATACATTAATTTTGTTTTAAATAAAAATCTTTTTGGAGCCTCCCTGCTGGCACAAGGGTTAAAGTCTCAGCACTATGAAGCTATCAGCAGCCACTGCAGCAGGAGTTTGATCCCAGGCCAGGGAGCTTCCCACACGGCGCAGCAGACCTCTCCCCTCTCGCCCGCTGCTCCCCTCAGCAGTGTACTTCAGTAGATCTGCCTGTTCTGTTCCCCACTGTCTCTGGTGAAACCATTCACCCCCTGCACTTCTGGCCTAACACCCCAGTTCTTGTATGCATGCATAAATAAATCTAAAAAAAAAGTCACTTAAAAAAATCCCTTTTGTTATTTGCATCTCATGAGTGCTTACCCTGAGCCAGGCGGCACCAGGCATTGAGGGACAAGCCCGTGGGCTGGGCACTGCCCACCCCATCCGTGCCTGGGTGCTGAGCACGGCATGGCACTGCCCACAAGGTCCATGGCAGCCAACCAAGGGATGGGAGAGGCATCTGTTAGCCATGAGGGTAGCTCCAGGAGAAGATGATCCCCACCAGCATCTTCTGCAGAGTGAATAAGAGTTTCCTGGGCTCACCATGTGAGTGAAGAATTTCTGGCAAAGCAACTGCAGGTGTGAAAGGGAGAAGAGCTGTAATGACCTGAAGACTCTTGGGGGAAGAGGCCTAGATGAGGGTGGGAGACGGGAGCAAGGCCAGATCAGGACAGGCTCCTGCGTCCTTCTAAAGTGGGTGACCATGTCCCTGTAGGTGGTGGAACCAGGCAGCATTTTCAGCAAGAGGAGGATGTGACACGTGTCTTATATTTAAAGCTGTCTCTGGTGTTGGTGGGAGGATTGACCAGTTGGGATAAGGGAAGGCTGCTGAAAAGCTACTGTAAAGCCCAGGCAGGAGCTGTTGAGTGCCTGGATTACCAGGGAATGGAGAGGGGAGGCCATCCATTGGGTTAATCAGGATCTGGGGACTGATTGACTGGAGGTGAGCCTAGAGTGGGAAGGACATGCTGAGCCCAAGGATTATGGGGTCCCCAACCCAGAGAAATGAAGGAGCTTATTGGGCAAACATGAACTAGGGACAGAGTTCTGGGTCTGCAGAACTAGTGGAAATAGTAGCAGGTAGATTTCAGAACTCAATGTTTTCTGACTTTAGTAAAGTAATAGTGATTTACTATATATATGCGTGATCACATCCTTGGTGGGGTCTGGAGCAACAGCCCATGATCAAGCACATTGACCTTCTTGCAGCCAACTCATGAATATTCATTCAAACGAAGTGGGTCCATAAAGACCATAAAGAACCACATATCAGGGTTGATCAAGGTTTTCCACCAAATTTATTTGGAAAATCCTTTCAGTTGGGGATTTAGAGTTGAGAGATATTGCATCAGCCTCTATAGTAGCTAAAGATCGAGCAGCCAAGAAAGCCCTTGGGGAGAGACAGGACCAGGAGAGAGCTGAAGACAGAGCCCCAGGGATAGGGATAGAGACAATGGGGGAGCAGTCAGATTCCCTAAAGAGAAGTGAAAAAAGGGTTGTCTCAGGTAGAAGCCCTAGAAGGAAACTAGGAAACTGTGAGCAGGGTAGAGCTGCAGTAAGGTCAAGTAAGAGAAAATCCAAAAGTTCTCTGCACTTGGCAACATATAGTCACAGGAGACCTTGGCCAGTGAAACACCAGTGTGAAGACAGGGCTGCAGGCCAGGGGAAGCAAAAGGCAGGGAAGCAGGAACAGATCGTCAGAGCTTCCCCTTGCAGAGTCCTAGCCAAAAACAGAAATGAGATTGGGTGACAGCAGCCAGCTGTGAGCGTGAAATAAGTCAGGACTGCCCCACCAGGGTCTCAACTAAAAGCCATGTACGAGAATGTTGGTGGCATCTTTATTCATAAGAATTCCTAACTGGGAACGGCCCAATGTCCATCAGCACTGGAATGGATGAGTAAATAGTGACTTACCCTTCAAAGGAATTAGCAATGGGATTTCCTACCTACAATAATGTGGGTGAATATTACAGACATACTACTAAGCAGAAGGATTTATGTACTTTACTGTGTAACATTATACCAAAAGAAAAAAAACAATAAAGAAAATGGAATTTAAGTTTTCAGATGTGGAGCTGTCTGGGGGTGACAAGTTGAGTGCCACCTTGTCCTGGGGGTTTGCAGATCCCAGGGAAGTTGACAGAGTTCGGGACAGGAGGAAGTCGTGTGCTCCAAGAACACAAAAGTCACTCAGCAGTGTTCATGGATGATACAAAATAGCTGTGAACACCTATTTTTGAAAGTAGATGGTGCTGTACTATTCACAGTCTCTGTTCTAATGAGCCTGGCAGTCCCAGCTGACTGTCCCTAATTCTGCTCCCAAGTCCATTGCAACTCCCGCTGGGCAACACTGTGGACACTGTCCACCCTCCCACCACCACCACTCACACAGGCTGGGCGAGGGCAACCTGGATAAAATTGTTAGGGAAACCACATGAAGAGCATGGGCCTCACTGGCCCCACATCTGAGGCCCTGTAGGGTCAGGCTGTTTGTGCCCAGTTCCTTTTTCCTTTGAACTGAGTTCCCTCTCAGGAGACTTCCGGCTCCAGTACTAATGAGACTTCTGAGAATTCTCCCTCACCAGATCTGCTCAGCAGCCCCTCAGGACCTGCAGGTATGAGACACAAGACACACCAGGAAGGCATCAGGGAACAATGAACAGCCGCCTCCTGACACAGCAGCTATTCACACCCAAAGGATGGTTCATTCTTAATTATTTAATTAAAATATGGTGATAAAATTAGCCATAATTTAGTTGTGGCTTAAATGTTAGAATGTTTACTTCATGAAAAAAAGATTACTACTTCATGACTGAATTTTCTCTTCACAAAAATAGCTAAATGTCTGCATTAATTTTTAAAGGTATGCTAAAGGGGAATGTGGGTGCTCTTCTCATCAGGTCCTCAAGTTCAGACTAAGCTGCGTGCAGGCAGAAGAAGGTGCCTGCCTGTGAGGCCCGAGCCCCAGCCAGGCGTCCCCTCTGGGGTTCTGGGCAGCATGAGCCCAGCTCCATGCAGAGATTCTAGGTCGGCAGAAGAGTGACCTAATTAAACACACAAGCTTATTCTTAGACAAGGAGCCCCAATTAGGGCCCCTGGACAACCACAGCACAAAAGCACAGTCCTAGAGGAGACTGGAATCATTCTTATTTTTAAATAGCAGTTTCTTACTTCTGATTATAAAAGTAGTACGTATTCATCATAGACGGTTTCGAAAATACAGAAAGTACAGAAAAGAAAAATGCCACCCAGCAATAACCACTATTTTTGCTTATTTCCTCACCATCTTTTTAAATACATATTTACATGTTTGACACTCAGAAAGGAAATGCTTAGCCACATAAAGCAAATGAAAAAAGATACAAAATTATAAACAGCATGATCCCAAATCTGTTATGTAAGTTAGGATCACCATGTGAATATAGTGCTGTATCGTATTTATTACACTTAGTATTAAAACACAAACCTCATCCCCATGTCATTACATCTCCAACTACTTAATTTTTTTTTATTTTTGCATACAAGCTGGGGTGCAGGCCACAGGTGTGGTGTGGTGAGAGGGTTCACCAGAGACAGAGGGGGGCGCATAACAGACACCTAGACTGAAATACACTGCTGAGGGGAGCAGTAGGCGAGACAGGAAAGGTCTGCTACACCATGTGGAAATCTCCCTGGCTGGGGATTGAATTTGTGCTGCAGCAGCTGGGGACAGCCCCATAGGCTAAGACTTAACCCCTTGTGCCACCAAGGAGGCCCAACTACTTAATTTTAAATGGCTGCTTAGCACCCATGGTGTAGAATGACATAGACTACTCCCCTGCAATGAGGCCTTTCAATTGTTTCTGATTTTTAAAGTCATTCTACAATGAACCTTTCTGTAGATCTCAAATTACTTTCTTGAACTAGATTTCTAGGAGTATTTAGGACTCTGGCTGTACACTGTCAAACAATTCTCTGAACATTTAAAGCAACAACACTACCACTAGCAAATTATGGGATTGTCATGCCGGTGGCATATCTTGATTCTTATAATAACAACCAGAACTTTTTTATCAATTCATGGGAGAGCTAGATCAAATACAGAGGCTGCTGTCAGCAGGTAGCCAGTTCCTCACCGCCATCTGGACTTTGTGACTAAGAACAGCCTTGCAATGTCCCAATGTTAATCAGCCTCCTCAAGGTTAGGCTGCTGTAACAAGTCCTAGAGTGTCAGGGGCCGACAATAAGCCAGGTTCCCTTTCAGTCATATTACTCATATGATGTGGGTCAAGTGTGGCTCTATTCCGGAAGCCGCCTAGTTCTGGAACACAGAATGAAGGAAGGATCCCTGTCTCTACACTCCTGGGCAAGGACAAAGAGAGCAGAAGCTCAGCCTGGCTCTTTTTTTACGTGGGATATGGCAGGTGTCATTCTTACTGACTCTTATTGGCCCCAGGAGGTCAGTTGACCTAGTGCCTATGAGGGGAGAGAGTGACCTCCTCCACAGTGACACCGCAGGTCACTTGTGGGGTGTAAAATCTTCTACTGAATGGATCAAAAATACCTGGGAACAAGAATATAATCAAATACAGCTATGAGCCCTCAGAAATAATGCTTAGATTCCTCCTCACTACCGGAGACTGAACCTGACATCTGGAACTCTCCTCATCCTAGAAACTCCCATGGCCTTAAAGCTTTCCCCAGTGGCCAGTGAAAGGAGTCACCTAGATATGTCTTTTGTGCAAATATAAGGAAAGAGGGGCCTATGGTGGCACAGGGGTGAAGTCTCAGCAATATCAAGCTATGGGCAGAACTAGTTCGATATAGTATGAGTTCGATCCCCGGACAGGGAGCTGACCCACATGGTGCAGGAGACCTGTTTTGCCCGCTGCTCCCCTCAGCAGTGCATTTCAATCAATCTACCTGTTCTGCTCCCCACTCTGTCTCTGGTGAATCCTCTCACCCACCCTACCCCCACACCTCTGGCCTACACCGCAGTTCTTGCGTGCAATAAATAAATAAAAATCAATCTAAAAAATATATGGGTGTGTGTGTATATATATGTATATATAGAAAGATGTGTGTATAGATATATAAGTAGTTCCTTAAAATAATAAAAATATATTGTTAAACCTGAGAAGGCCCAAAGAAAAGTTTTTTATATATAAAGGTTACCATTTATTTTTTAAAGAGGACAAATACATACACATAACACATATAGAACATGCTACATATGCATAAATTAATTCCAAAAATTTACTAAGAAGCTGGTAACGGTGGTTATTTTAGGAAAGTGAAATAAGGGGTTGACTGTGAGAGGAAAGGCTTACTTTTCACTTCTTTTTTCACAGTTTGAATATTTTCATGGTTTTTATTGTCTTCCATCCCCCCCCAAACTTTTTAATTAAAAACTGTCTTTTCTCAATCCCTTTGCACTCTCCCCACACATTGCTCCCCCCTGGGACATGCCCTCATTCCCATTCCTAGAGCCTTAAGAAAGCAGAGTTTCCAGAAAGCACTGGAGACCCAGGAAGAACAAACTGCAACAGTTACCAAAAAAAAAAAAGTCCACACTCCAGCAGGGCAGGCCCCCACGTGGTGGTGCAGATCACCTGGATTTGGGCCTGTAAAATAAGCCCCTCAGGAGGGGAGAGCAGAAGACAGGGCTGAATTCTCTTGCCTGAGTCAGGAGTCTTGCCCTGTGAGGGAGGTGGAGAGGCAAAGGAGACAGAGCAAAAACAGCAACGCGACCACAGGAGGCTAGTGGTGCCCCAAGATGGGGCGCTCTAAAGACAGGGCTGCCTCTGTGCCTCTGGCTGCCAACACCCCTCCTCCGTCTCCTTTACATCCCCATGCCAGCTCCAAATTCTCGGAAAAGCCTCCCAGACCCCATGTGCTTGGATTGAACACCCCTTTGGAGAAGCCATCGGACTGCATAGGCGAGGACAGCACCCATGCGAACAGGAGCGGAAGTCAGAGATAACATGAGAACATATCTCCAGAGAAATGGATGGAATCCTGGGGAGGCCACGGGATTTGGAATCGAAACCAAGTTTGTGTACACACAGCCTGAAGCCCATACGATCACTGGGTTACAATAGCAAAGGCCCAGAGCACAGACTGTCCCTGGCAGGGAAGATGGGCCGCACCAGTGGGAACTTACTGCTGGGCCTGTCAGGGAAGCTGACATTCTTGGAGGTCTTCTACCCACCCTGGTAAGACCCAAAAGGACCTGGAAAAGCCCATTTATGTAGGACACTGTATATCATGGATTTACTCATCTGGGATACTTTGCTTGATTGCCCGCTAAGCTCTTGGTACAGGAGCAAATACAGATGAACCAGGGAAAGCTCCCAGATTCCTCGGTATGTTGCACAGAATCTGAGGTCAACAAAGTGTTATTAAGGTTCCATAGAGCAACAGTGACATGATTACATGAGTTTGGGGAATACTGAAATAAACAGGATTTTATTCTCAAGAGCTTTAATTTTCTGAATGCATGATGAGCCCCCACAAGGGGAATACCATTTTTCTCCACCTCCTTTTACCATGAACTGTCTTATTTCAGAACAGTCTTCCAAATCAGTGTTCCAAAGAACAGTTTATCTTAATATCATTTCACCCAGAATATTTTGGATATCATTAAAAAAAATAAATAAACTTTTTAAGAGTAGTTTTAGGTTCACAGAACGATTGAGCAGAAAATAGAATCCCCGGCCTCCCTGGTGGCGCAGGGGTTAAAGTCTAGGCGCTATGAAGCTATCAGCAGCCACTGCAGCACAGGTTCGATCCCCGGCCAGGGAACTGACCCACATGATGCAGCAGACCCCTCCTGTCTTGCTCCCCTCAGTAGTTTGTTTCAGTAGATCCACCTGTTCCACTCCCCAGTCTGTCTCTGGTGAAACCTCTCACCCCCTGTACCTCTAGCTTAGACCCCAGTTCTTGTATGCATAAATAAAAGGAAATCTTCAAAAAAAACTTTAATTTTAAAAAAAGCAAGAAATAAAAGGAAAGTGTTGTAAAACAAAGATAAAAATATACTCATCATCTCAGTACCTAAAATTATCACTATTTATATTTTGTGATATTTCCTTCATCCTTTGTATAATTTACACATGTAAAATGGAAATGTACTGTATATCATTTTCAGACTTTGTATTCTTTAAATATATGCTATGAACAATTTAGTCTATTAAATTAAATAGATGGCAAAATATTTCACCATATGAATGTAATGGATTTGATCATTATCCTCTTGTTGAGGTTATTTCAACAATTTATATTATAAACAGCATTTTAACTAAAAAGACGTGACACCTAAACACAAGATGTGACCCTGGATTGGTTCCTGAAAATATAAAGAACTTTATGTGAAACTAGGAAAATCCAAATAAAAGTGATAGATTTAAACTGTACTCAGTCAATATTAATTTTCTGGTTTCCATAATTGTACTATGATTATGAAAGATGTTAACATTAAGGAAAGCGGGAAGAAGTATATAAGAGAACTCTCTGTACTGACTTTGTAATTCTCCTTTAAGTTCAAAATTATTTCAAAATTTAAAAAAAAACTTACAACAATGATAGAAAAAAGCAGTGATGAAATAACCATATGCCAAACAAAAGGAAGTGACAAACTGCAGGAAGATTTGTAACTCCTGTCATAAAGGTCAAATCTCCCTACTACATAGAGAAAAGTGAACAAGCAATTTAAAGGAAAGAAATACGAATGGCTCTTAAGTGTGTAAAAAAAAGATCATCAAGTGCCTCCCTGGTGGCACAGAGGATAAGTCTCAGCACTATGAAGCTACCTGCAGCACGAGTTCAATCCCCAGCCAGGGAGCTAACCCACATGGTGCAGCAGACCCACTGCTCCCCTCAGCAGTGTATTTCAGTAGATCTGCCTCCTCTGCTCCCCATTCTGTCTCTGGTGAATCTCTCATACACACCCCCATTCTCTGGCCTATATCCCAGCTCTTGTATGCATAAACAAATAAATCTTTAAAAAAAAAAGATCATCAAACTGACTCATAAGAGAAATGCAAATTAATAATACAGATACCAATTTTCACCTATCAGATGGGAGGAAATCCCACAGGTTGTTAAGACATCCTGTTGAGGAAGCCTTGGAAGATAAGGAACTTTCTCACAATCATGCGGTTATGTAAATTGGTACAACCCCTTTGGGAAGGCAGTTTGGCAGCAGCCACCAATACTAAGGTAAACCTTTAGTAAAGGATTTTTTAACTAAATACAGTAAATCCTTTATTGGGTGCACAAAACCCAGTTTTACTTTTTCACTCTATATTGACCTGTGCCCAATCAAAACAGCTAAGTAGGTTCATTGCAGCACTGTTTAAAATAGTAAAATAAATAGTATACATTCATCAATAGTGGGTTGGCTAAATAAATAAGGTCTCTGCATAATGGAATATCTTATATAGAAGCAACTATGAAAGAGAAAGAGCCCCTCATCTACTCATAAGGAAAGATCTCCAAGGTATAGCAGGGTGGAAGAGGTTATATAACACCCAGCACGCTGCATCCTGTGTAAAACAGCAGAGGATAAAGCTCTATATTTGTATTTGTTTGTATTTGCATAAAGAATATGTAAGGAACTAAAAATAGGGTTTCAGAGGCTAAGGAAGGGGGTAGGAACAAGAGATGAGAAAAGGGAAAAGAGAAACTTGTCACCGTTGACCTGTTCATATGTTTGGGTTGTGAGGCTTGTAAATGTATTATGTTTTTTAAATTAAACTTAAAACAACAGAGAAATTACCATATAAAGTATGATCACAACTGAAACCAAAATTACATCCTGTGCACAATAGTTATTCCTTAGAATAAAAGATGTATTTTTAACTTAAAATTGACAAAACCAAAACCATGCATAAGACACAAAAAGTTCAAGATAATTTAAGTCAAAAATGCTAGAGATGATAGGACAAAGTGAAAACTTTCATATACCCAGTAGCTGAATGGCAGAGAACCAGCTAGAAGGAAGAAAGAGAAAAGGGAAGGAAGGACAATGGGTCCATTGGCAGGAAGGTAAAGTAGTGTAACCCTTTTTTGTAGACAATCCTACAACTCTTAACACACATGCCCTTTCACCCAGAAATCCCTTTTCTGGGAATTTCCTGAACAGGTATTTCCCCACAGCTGTGTAAAAAAAAAATTTATTGCAGCATACTTCACAGAGCAAAAATCTGGAAGCTACCAAAAATTCAACGATAGAAAACTAGTTAAGTTATAGAGTTTTCAGTGCCTTTGCAGAATGAGGTCCGGACGTCTGTGCTGCAATGGAAAAATGGCAAGTGAAAAAACAAATTGTGGTATCCTCCCCAGCATGATTCTATTTGTGTAAAGATGAAATATGATAAAGGACAAGCATGTCTATAGAAAATGTCAGGATAGACTCACCAGCATCTGCAAACAATGGGTGAGGCTGAGGCCAGGAATAGGAGCTGGGGGAGGGCGTGGGAAGGCCAAATGGAAAATATTTAAATTTTAAGGTGATCACCAGCCCCACCCCAAGGTCAACACCGCTAGTGTTCCCAGGGTACCCTGGTGCTATGGAGACTGATGGGCATTCCAGAGCCCAGGGCACTCTCTGATTTGGAAACTCCTGGGTGCACAAAACCCGGGCAGCACAGGAAGCGCCCAAGCACCTGGGCCGGAAGAGGCCCTACGTGGGGCCCACCAGTAACTTAGTGGGCTTCCCAAACCAGCTGGGCTGGATTTCTTGTTAAATAGGACATCTTTTCAGCCCTTTTGGTCACATGAGTGTCCCTGAGGATGGGCAGGTCCCTTTAGAGGTGACCTCATTCTACCCACACTACTCATCTCGCCTACTACCTATTTTACGGCCAGGCTGGTGTACCAGGGGAGCTGGTGCTTTGTGAGTTTGCCGGGCTTTCACTCTCTAAGCCATCAGGACCCCGTGAAAATGGGGAGTGAGTGAGGGGCTGCTCATCCACCCCTCCGCCCGACTTCGTTTCTAGGTCACCCCATGCAGCCACTGCTTCCTCCCTTGTCTCGACCCATTCTCCAGACAGAGCTGGGAGACCTTTCCAAAGCCCTCGTAGGGTTTGCTGCCTGAGTGCATCAAAGCCTCGTCTTGGAATCTGGGCCACAAAACCTTTGCTCCCCACGCCTGCCTGCCTGCCTGCCTGCCTGCCTCATGCCCCCTCCTGCCCTTGCTCATATTCCTCCAGCCACACCCACTTCCACCTCACCACTTTGCCATACCAGATCCTGGCTCTTGCTAGGCCCTCCCCTCTCTTTCACCCCAGCTCTGCCTCCCTCTTGCCTCAGAAGGGACAGATACCTGCCACACAGACGGGCAGGTAAGGGAGGGAACGCCTGAGGTCCAAATAAATTCAGAGCAGAGGGACCTTTCTAGGCCCTTCTAATCTCAGTGTGTGGGTGCTCCCCTTTTGGACTTCAGGGTTCACTCACAGCCTTCAGCTTCAGAAAGAGCCTAGGCTTGGAAAATGAAAACCATCAGAGAGAGGAGCGCATCGAACAGATCCCCACGGCTCTGAGCCTCAAGTTTTGTCACAGAATAGACTCCAGGTCGTTTCTCAACACTGTCCGACCACACGTGATCAGAAATACCCCTTCCTCCACCTTCTGCCGGGCCTCCTCCTGCCCCCAGTTGCCAGTCACAAGCTTAAGGACCATGGCAGTAAAGGGCAGGTGGGCCTCCCCTCTTGCAGGGTAGCAGAGACCTTGGGTCTCTTTCAGGAGAAAAATGGCCACCATGACTTTCCTGAGCCTCCAGCTTTAAGCTGCTCAAAGCACCCATCCCACCTGACCCCCCACCTCCACCTGCTGTGCTAGAAGATAAAGAGCATAGCTCTGGGGCAGATGAGATCTGTGTCCAGAAAGTTCAAATAACTCGTTCAGTGGTGAGTAGGGATGTGGGTCCCAAATTCAGTTTTCTGATTTACTTTTCTCAGAAAACCAGTGTCTCCTCCTCTTCTGCTTGGTAAACACATTAACATGGCAGTGCCTCAATTTGTATAGATTCACCATTCCGTTATTTTTTTAAAGATTGATTTATTTATTCATACAAGCTGGGGTGTAGGCCAGAGGTGTGGGGTGGTAAAAGGGTTCACCAGAGACAGAGTGGGGAGCAGAACAGCCGGATCTACTGAAATACACTGCTAAGGGGAGCAGCAAGTTAGACAGGAGAGGTCTGCTGCGCCATGTGGGATTCTCCCTGGCCAGGGTTCGAACTCATGCTGCAGTGGCTCTGGATAGCTTCATAGTGCTGCGACTTAACCCGTTGTGCTACCAGGGAGGCCCCTCACCATTCCACTACTTTTATTTTCATAAGGGACCCAAGAGTTAGTATCAAGGAGGGAGAACTTTCTGGGACCTCAACCATCAGAGTCTCAGTGCTCACAGCTGAGACTTAGGCCCCCACCCATGTGCTCGTTTCCTTTTTTGCTCCCCTGGTCACTCAGTCTCCTTGCTCAGCCATGCCCACTTGCTCCCCACCCTGTTCACCATAACAGGGTGCCTCAGGGTGATTTGCAGGATGACCTTGCAAGAGGGGTGGCCCAGAAGTCACAGAACTGGAGAGAAACTGAGCCCAGTCTTGGAGTTAGAAGGTGCCAGCACCTAATCTGCTAGAGTCTGAGAGAGGGAGGCTCTGGAAGGAAAGCAAAGGTGGGGTAAGAGCATGCTGGCTCCCCACTTGGGTTCAGGGGTGAGGGAGGTGTAGGATGGTTCAACATCACTCACTTAAGGGAAGGGAAGAGGAGGAGCTGGGCAGGCAGCTGAGGTGGAGAGTGAGCCATCCTGAACCAAAACTGGAGAAACTGGGCAGTCGAGGAGCTGGGAAGGGTGTCCCTAAAGTTACTGCTGCCCCCCTGCAGAAACCAGAGGTCAAATTCAGGGTTGTTAGTTTCTAGCAACAGAGCTGATGTGGGCAACCTAAGCCAAAAAAAGGCATTGGTGGGATCACAGACTGAAACTGTGAAAACTAACGCCAGAGGGCAGGGGAGAGGCGGCCACAGGAACCCAGAAAGTATGAACTGACCTGACATCTGCAGGGACCTCCGGCCTTTGTCAACACCAGCCACGCTCCTCTGGTTCCAGCCTCACTCCACATAGGAGTTAACGTCCACGAAAGACAGTTTTGTTGGCCCAGTTTTGGTGTCACTCCCTGGCTAGAGGAATGCTTCCCAGAAGGCATCTGGCTTTAGACTCACACTTCCCTGGAAAGAAATGGGGCTGCTGCTTCCAAAAGAAATAGTGAATGCTGAGTGGTCAGGCCATCAAAAAGTATCACATGAAGAAGGTCCAGCCTCTGCATCTATCCCTAAAAATGAGGATCTCATTTGCTCAGTGGCTATAAAAACATCCATGTGATATGAACCAAATTGCCAAATAAGTCCCAAGCTCTTCCTCTAGGTTAGCCACTTCTGGGGCATTCATCAAGTCTTGTGGCTCCAGGTAATGGCTGCTGGTCATAGAGGAATGAGAAATGTTAAGTTCTCGTCTATAGCTGCTGCTTGGGTTGTGACATTTTTCACTATAGATTTCCTGCCAAGGCTCACTTAAGTTTTTACATCCACCCACCAGGCATATGGAGACCTTGCCGGAAGCAGTTCCTAGAGCCCACTATAACTTTACATCCAAGGGTGTCTGGACCGAGAATTCTTTCCCAGCCTGACTAAGCAATGTCCCTACTTCTCAAGGTGATAATATACAAGTGCACAGATGCTGCAGTGCTCAGTCTGAAGGCTAACAACAACTTAATGATCCTCAGCTGGTGATGTAAGATCGAAATCATGGGTCATTCACCATCCAGCTCTCTTTTTGCATTAGAATGACATGATCTGCAATTTACAGTCTCAGAACAAGATGCCAAGCCCTGTAGCGTATGATACCAACCTGTGTAAAAATTGCACACCAATTTAGTCCCTCTCACATGTATGTATATGAGGCAAGACCAAAATTATTGAAGTATAAGCAATGGGAGTTTTCCCACAACTCACCATGGAAGAAGGGAGCACCACAGTGTCCTAAGAGAAGGGGAATGAGCAAAATGGAGTGGGGGGGCAGGGAGTGACGAGTGACTTTGGGGCACAGATGAAAGAAGACTTTTTTTTTTCTCAAGCTGGGGTACAGGCCAGAGGCGTGGGGCGGCAAGAGGGTTCACCAGAGACAGAGTGGGGAGCAGAACAGGCAGATCAGAAATACACTGCTGAGGGGAGCGCGGGCGAGGCAGAGGGGAGCAGAGGTCTGCCGCGCCATGTGGGATTCTCCCCGGCTGGGCGCCGAACTCCATAGCGCGCTGCCGACAGCTCCACAGCGCAGCGCTCAACCGCTGCGCCACCAGGGAGGTCCCAGAAAGAAGACATTTTTAAGGTGTGTTTCAGAGTGATATTGTAGAAGGCAGTTTTCATTCTCTTGGGCCATCCAGCATCCTAATCTCTATGTTAAAGGCGCCCTCTCATTAGAAAGCAGAATTTCCTTCACAATGCAAGCAGAAGATGCCAAGGCTCACTTTCCAGTTCAACTTGCAGTTATGGAGACATGGCTCCACCATTCAGATGGACCCACCCAACATTTGAATCAGAAGTGAGCGACATGAAGCACTTTGTAAAACCCACTTGGTCATCTGGGCAACCGCGGTGGCAGTACATTTCCTTTCCAGGGTCCAAAGTGTGGTATTGCAAGCTGCAGCCACCAGTGCCCAGTCAATGGCCTGGCTGTTTTAACCAGGCCGACAGGATCTCACCTGTAGAGCCTCCCAGATGCAACTTATCCAAACAATCCATTTGGATATCGTGATTTACAAGAACTTGATTCAGTTCCTGGCTCACAGCTCCCCCAAAGCTTTGGCATTTCCTGTGTTAGAGTGATAAAAGTATCTCTTGTTATGCTAATGAGGTAACTTTTGGAAAACACCTGAGGATGGGGGCTAGTTGCCAGGGAAACCAACTTGGGAGGAGAGAAGGACTAGAGGTTGAGTTCCTTGCCAGTGGTCAATGCTTTAATTAACAACGTCTATGTAATAAAGCCTCCATAAAAACAAAACAAAACAAAAAAAACCTGGATTCTGGGTTGATGAACACGTGGGGACTTGGGGAGAATGATGTGCCCAAAGAGGACATGGAAGTTCCACATCTTTCCCCATACCTTGCCCTATGTGTCTCTCCCAGCTGGCTGTTCCTGAGTTAGAGCCTTGTGATACATTGCTGTTCTAGTGGGTTTCCCAAGTTCTCTGTGCTTGAGCCTGATTTCTAGCCACTGTCAGAAGCAAAGATAATCATGTGGGCTTTTGATGGGCACCTGCAGTCTGAAGAGAAGGTTATGGAAACCTCCAGTCCATAGCAACTTGATCAGTAGCCCAGGTAGCAGCCTGGGTTTCTGACCTGTGTCTGAAGTGGAGGGTGGTCTTGGGAGACTGATGCTATGTCCGGATATGTATGGCGGAGGAAATATAACTCAAAATAAGGCTGGAGCCTGACTCACAGGGAGGTGGGGGTAGACGGAATTAGCATAACCATTGACCCAGCTATACCAATGCCTGGATCACAAAAGCAGACTCAGGCAGGTATCAGACTGCTGAGCAGATGCTGAGTGGAAGGTAAAGATAAGGAGATTGAGCCCATTGTAGAATCTCGGTCTCCTTTCACATTCTAGTTAAGTTATTCATTAACAGAGGAGCCATACTCGAAGATGAGCTCCTCCCGACTGAAAGAAGGCTATATCAGTGCCATCCATGCAAGAATGCGATGCAGCCATCTTACTGCCCACCTGTGCCTATGCAGGTGCTTTCCTTTACCAACTCTGTCCCCCTGCAGGGCAGCAGTCTTCCTGCCTGCCCGTGACCTGTACCTGTACCTTGTCGAGTCTTTACTGACCTCTGTCAGCAGAGGCAACTCTCCTCAGGGCTGCCCGCCTGCCTGCAACCATGCAGGCCTCTCTCTCAGCAAACTTGTCCCTTTGGGGCAGCTCTTCCTGCCCGCTTGTGTCTGTGCAAGCATCATTTACTTCCCTGTACCTTTCCCTAATAAACCTGTTCTTTAAGTATAACTAAGTCTGTCTTGTGGAGAAACTCGCTGTGTGCCACCAAAGGGGAGCTCTGGTGAAATCTTTCCCAGAGTGAACCCAAGGACCCCGCTCTCAAACCCATGGACTCCAAAAACGACATCATGTAGAGTCAGAATTGAGTTGAATTTCCATACACCCTGCTGGAGTCTGAGGATTGCACGCTACGGTGGGAAAGCCTCCGCACACTCATTAGAAATTGGCCTGCAGGATACCATCTACGATACAGCACCTAACATTTTCTAACAGAAAACAGTGGTTTCTGCTGCTTACAACCAAGAATCCTGAGTGAGACTCATGCACGGATGCTGTGTACTCTCTCCTGGTATTCTCAAGAGCTCTTCAGTAAAGACCTACCAAGCACCAAGACTATTTTCAAGATAGAATCCAAATATGCATTTTTTAAAGATTTATTTATTTATGTGTACAAGAGCTGGGGTGTAGACCAGAGGTGAGGGGCGGGGTGTGAAAGGATTCACCAGAGACAGAGTAGGGAGCAGAACAGGTGGATCTACTGAAATACATTGCTGAGGGGAGCAGTGGGTGAGACAAGAGAGGTCTGCCACGCCATGTAGGAAGCTCCCTGGCTGGGGATCGTACTCGTGCTGCAGTGGCTGCCATAGCTTGATAGTGCTAAGACGTAACCCCTTGAGCCACCAAGGAGGCCCCAGATGTGCATTTCTTTTGGGCATATCACTAAGGTGAGGATACAGGCCTGGATTAGTTTACATACAACATGCTTATTGGACGTTGTAGACAGTGGAGATTCTCATCAACCTGAGAAGTGAAAGTGACATGGGAAGACAGTTTCTTCACATTTTACATTCTTCTTTACTGTTTTAATCTTTTTTGCTACCATATGTGTGTATTATTTTAAAATGTTCTTAAAGTTTAAAATAATTATTTTAAAAAGAAATGTGATACATCTACAAATATATCAGAGTGTCTACATACAAGAAAACATAATGTAAAATATACATTCTGGCAAAAGGCATAGCCTTTTGAAGAAGCAGGTGGTGAGGATTTGATAGCCTGCTAAAGTGAGTTGCGATCTTAATTTGGTGGGCTATCAGGATTGCACATATTTCTCCCTTTTTTTTAGGTTTTTTTATTTGGTGTCTCTTGGTGTTGCTTTATGTTACTTGACCAAGAAGTTATTATTTTAAGCATAATCTTAAACAACTATCAGAATAGCAGCTCTGCTCTACAGCACCCCTAAGGCAAAGGAGGGGATGAGGGTGGGAAGAGAAAGGGCCCAGGTGAGCAGGAAGAGGTGGAAGATTTTTCAAAAGCCCAGTATATACCTAGAAGACTTTCAATGGCAAGAGGGCTAGCTTATCAGGAGGCAGCTGAAAAAGGTCATCTGTTGCAAAGTCAAAAGTAAGTAAAATTTGTGGCACATCCATACAACAGAGTATTACTCAGCAATAAAAAGAAAAAGATGACAGGTAGCCACAACAATGTACAAGAATCTCACAGACTTTAGTTAAATGAAAAGACCAGACACAAAAGAATACACACAGCTTTATTAAATTTATATGAAATTCTAGAAAAGAAAACTATAGTGACAGGAGTGGGAGAGATTGACTACAAGGAATTTTGGAAGGTGATGAGAATTTTCTCTAACTTAGTTATGCTGATGTTTATTTACACTGGTGTGTATATTTGTCAAAACCCACCACACTGTATACTGAAAATGGGTGCATTTTATTGTATGCAAGTATACAATAGAGTTGATCTTTAAAAAAATAATAATAATAATGGATGGGGTTTTGAGTGGAAATCTGAGATGCTGGCTAACATTTACTCTCATTTGTGTGCTTGGTGGCATTTATGAATGAATGATAGAAGCATATGACCCCTGCAGTTGCCCATTTGGATTCAGGGTATGACTACACTGAGGCAGATTTTTTGTCCCTGCATATCCTCCTGCCCCAGCAAGGGATACCCTTGCAAAAGAGAGCAGGAGAAGTAAGGCTCCTCTCCCTGTCCTGCCCATAGTTCACGGATCACACTGAATCATGTCTTGGTTGGCCACATCCAGGGGAAACCAGTCTGCAGGCCCCGGATGGATGGCAGGAGCCCTGTGTGGGGGCAATCACCCTGGAGGTCAGCACGGGCCTGGAAACAGTGGGGGAAGGCCTCCAACTCTGGAACAACACATATCCAACCTGCCCAAAGGTGGTGCTGGGGAAACACTCCATAGGGGTGGGGCGGGAGCAGAACTACTTCAGCCTGCCCAATGCACAGGGCTATGACTGTTAGTATTACTGTTACCATTGTCATTTTTATGGATGCTTTCTCTTCTTTCTACTGAGCATTTTAGGCCTCTCTACAGGGGCCAAGCCTCACAGACACGCAAATGTGCACAGAAATGAATACCAGGGGTCAAAGGTAAGGGTGACTAATGAGTGAGTCCTTGAGAAGATCTCAGGGAATCTGCTGTCTGGGCAGCATATCAGGGAGACCTTCCTATCTGAGGCCCACAGCCTAGGTCAGCCTGTTGCTGTGAGATAACTTGACCTTCTCCTACTCTGGGCCCCTCCCTACTATGAACTCACTGCTCTATCTGGTCTGTCACTACAGTAGAATTGAATTGGTTTTGTCTCCCCCAACTTGCCAATGAGCTCCAAGGAGGCCCTGATGCACCTCAGGCCTTGGAGGAAAGGGGTGTGTATAGGAAGGGTCAGTTAAAGAAGCAGGGGAAGACTGGGGTCTGCTCCTGTTCTACTGGGGACACTTACAGGTTCTCTGAGCCTCTCTTTTTCATCTATGAAAGGGGGGACACAAGCCCTTCCCAACTGTCAGGCTTAGAACTGTACCATCCAGTATGGCAGCCACTAGCCACGTGTGGCTGCTAAGAGCATGAGTGTGGCAGGTGAGAGCTGAGATGTGTTCTAAGTGGAGAACACACACCAGATATCAGAGTAGCAAAAAATAAATACAAAAATCTCTCAATATTTATGTTGATTACATGTTGAAATAATATTTTTATATATCGAGTTAAGTGAAGTATATTATTAGAATTAATTTTACCTGTTTAACTTCACCTGTTTTAATTTTGAAGATGCGGCTACTGGAAAAATAACAATTACACATGAGCTTGAATTCTACTTTTCTCAGACAGTGCTGGTTTAGAAAATCAAGAAAGTAAAGAAGTATTCAGATGGACAAAGTTAAGACAAAGCTATTTTTTTTTTAAGATTTATTTATTTATGCATACAAGCTGGGGTACAGGCCAGAGGCGTGGGGTGGCGAGAGGGTTCACCAGAGACAGAGTGGGGAGCAGAACAGGCAGATCAGAAATACACTGCTGAGGGGAGCAGCGGGCGAGGCAGGAGGGGTCTGCCGCGCCATGTGGGATTCTCCCTGGCTGGGCTTCGAACTCGCATCGCGCGCTGCTGACAGCTCCACAGCGCAGCGCTCAACCTCTGCGCCACCGGGGAGGCCCAAGACAAAGCTATTTTTTCTGGTTTCTTCTTCTCTCCACACCTCAAAAATATGAGTTCACCCAGGATGGCTTAAAAATCACTAGCTTTTTAAAGATTTATTTTTATTTATTTATGCATACAAGAACTGGGGTGTAGGCCAGAGGTATTGGGGGTGAGAGAAGTCACCAGAGACAAAGTGGGGAGCAGAATAGGCAGATCTACTGAACACTGCTGAAGGGAGCATTGAGACAGGAGAGGTGCTGCACCATGTGGGTTAGCTCCCTGCCCAATTAGGCATAGTGACTGGACAGCTTCATAGTGCTAAGACTTTAACCCCTACAACACCAGGGAAGCCCTTGAAAATTCCTATTAAACATAAAAGGCTTGGAATTTTTCAGCCAAAAAGTTTAGCTAGTCCAAACCCTCCCAATCAGTAAACACTAAGACCAGGAACAAATTAAGAGCTATCCCCTGAGGAACAACCAGCAAGATAACCCTTCCCCAAGAGTTTGGGGACTTTTCTGTACCAACAACTATTTTCAAATATCTTTTATAAATTAACTTTTACATTGATAAAACTGCTATTGTTCTGTCACTCACAGATTCTTTCTCCTAGTTTCTTCAATCCCCCCAACATAGATGGTTTTATCATTTTTTCATCATTTCTTGTTTAATATTAAACACAACATCTACCTTAAAATTCATATTTCTCTGCTTATTACTAAAACTGAACATTGTACATGGGCTTATTGGTGTTTCTTTTTTTTTAATAACCTTGTTAATCATACAATTCCTTTGCTCATTTTCTTTTGTTGTCTACTGCCTTTTTCTTAATTACTTCTAGGAGCTCTTTTTACATTAAGAATAATACCAAAGCCAGACAAGTACACTTCAAGAAAAGAAAATTATAGCCCAGGGCCTCCCTGGTAGTTCAGGGGTTAAAGCCTTAGCACTATGAAGCTATGGCCAGCCACTGTGCCTAAGTTGATCCCAAGCCAGGGAGCTTCCCACTTGGCACAGCAGACCTCCCCTGCCTCCCCCGCTGCTCCCCTCAGCAGTGTATTTCAATCCGCCTGTTTTGCTCCCCACTCTGTCTCTGTTGACTCTTCTCACCACCCCCTACACCTCTGGCCTACACCCCAGCTCTTGTATGCATAAATAAATAAATCTTAAAAAAAAACACCTTGAAATAATTCTTGTAAGATCAAGAATCTAACTCAATTTTTCTCTTCTGAATGGTTAACCAATTGTTCCAACTCTCTCATTTATCCCAGGGTTTCTGAACAGTGGCATTATTAATATTTGGGGCCAAAGAGGAATTTGCTATGGAGTTATCCTGCCTGTTAAAGCCTGTCTAGCAGCATCCCTGACTTTGACCAAATTCCAGAAGAACCTCCCAATTGTGACAACTAGCAATGTCTCCAGACATTGCCATATGTTCCCTAGTAGGCAATATCCCCCCTGAGTTGAGAATTGATCATTCCCCCACTGATTTGAAATACCACTTTCACTATGAAGTAAATTCCTATATATCATATACACTGGGTCTATTTCAGGACTTCCTATTCAGTTCCAGTGATATGATGCCTACTCTTGGACTGTACAGAATAAAGATTCAAACTATTCTCATTATTGTAGTTTTGGAACTAACTTTTGTGAGTTTGTGTTCTTGCTCTCTTGGTCTCACATTTTTTATTCCATCATAGAGAATAACTTAAACTTATTTGTCATTCAGGTAGGACAGGAACAAGAGAAAGCCAAGCAGAATCTAAAAGATAGGAGGCCCCACTTTCATGCCCAAGAACCCCACACTGGGTGGGTCAGGGAGGCACACAGCTGCCTGAGGCCGATAGGAGACTGGCGCCTGATAGGACCTGGAAGCTGTATCCCTAGAATCATCTGGTGACACCAATGGGAAGGCGCTGCAGAAAACAACACAGGAAGAAGGGGCAGTATTATAAACTGCTGATATTATCAGATGGGGGTGAGAAAAAGACAGAGAAACAAGATTTTTGCGATTATTTACAGGGTATCCAAGAAATCTAGATTTCTGTTGTTCCAGAGGGGCTAACTATAGGCCAAGGAAACTTGTATAAAAACATTAATGGAATAACCCATTTTTAAATGCCCAAAACTGGAACCCACCTAAATAGTGGCTAGGAGAATAGACAATAAACTCTGTGTGGTCATGAATGAGCCAGAACTACACACGTTAACATGGAGAAACTGCCAACTACACACAACATTAAGCAAATAAAAAAGTTAATATATGAGAATGAATGTAGTGCAAGATTGCTCACATGTAGCTTGAAAACATGCAAAGCAATGCTATGTGTCATTTAGGGATGCATACATGTGCAATAAAAAGAAAAAGAAATAATAAACACTGAATTTAGTCACTGAATGGAACCAGGGAAAACAATCCAGGCCCTGGGATCTTAAGCCACAAAGTACTCATTATATTATTCTCTATACCTTCTCTAATGTCTGAAATATTTTGCATCAAATTTTTAAAGTTTTAAATATCTACTTTCTATTAAGAATGTAGCAGAATGCCAGGGATGTGGTAAAGGTTCATTGTATAATAGCAAGTGCCTTCACATTTACTCACATTATCAGCCCCTTGTGAATTACTCTGCTTTGGGGTTCTCGCCGTTATCCCATCCTCAAGATAGAAAAAGATGCTTCTATTTTTATAGAAACTCAAATGACTCTGTGACTAAAATCACAAGAAACCCTCTATGTTTGGTTTTCTGAATCTGAACCTGCTGCCTCAGAATGGACTTCATGCAATCAATGTTTCTTTTTTTTTTTTAAAGAAGAAATAAAATCTACAAAGATTTCATGGGTCGAACATTAACAGTGAGCAGATTTAGAAATGCTCGTTTGAAAACAAGACATGCCAGTGGTGTATTTCAGGTACAGTTCAATTCCTTCATTCCCACCCAATGGAATGTAGCAGAGCGCTTAAATTCACCCCTTGTGAACAATTGAGACTGCCTCTTTCAGAGTTCTCATTTCTAGAAGCATAGTACAAACCCAAAGAAAGCTTTTAAAAACCCTAATGCTGAAGTCACACCCATATCAATTAAATCACAATGTCCCTGCATGGAACCCAGACCTCAGTTCCTCAGGTGAGTCCAATATGCAAACAAGGTGGAAAACCACTGAACTATTTGGCACTCTCAGGGAAAAGACAATCCCGAAACACCAGACCAGCCAGTGAATTCAGATTGCCCTCCTTGATTCTTCCATGTATAAAGCACTAATTAATTCCTTTTTATTCCTTCTAGACTTTTACAGTTCTGGTCAATCATGGATTCAAGAGCAGTCATAAAATTGCTTAAACTTGGAACTGTAGAAGTGCTAGCCACCAACAGATCGTAGCCACTCCAGGGTCTGCCCTTACCAGCCCTAAATAATACAACTTCAACTTTTAGTTGGGTATGTCACTACCCTACTGAAAATCACATTTCCCAGGGTAAGGGATGGGGGAGAAAGGAGAGGACTTCTTTACTGAAGGATGCAAACTGATAAATGTATAAGTAATGAGAGAAAATGGAAAAATCACCATTTTACAACCACCTTCAAAAGAATCAGTTCAGGCAAGATTCATCGCAGGATAAAAGGCCATTGGGTAAAAGACTGCCAGGGCACAGGATACTTACATAGTGTCAGTTTCACACATACACACCCCCTCCCTTCTCCAGAGGATGCATTCACTTCCAAGATACTTCTATCTGGCAGAGAGTCCTGTGTTGGTTGTTGTTTATTTTTAAGATTTGTTTTTATTTATTTATGCGTACCAGAACTGGATGTAGGCCAGAGGTGGGGCGGGGGGAGGTTGACAGGATTCACCAGAGACAGAGTTGGGAGCAGAACAGGCAGATTGACTGAAATACACTGCTGAGGGGAGCAGCCAGCAAGACAGGAGAGGTCTGCTGTGCCATGTGGATCAGCTCCCTGGACGGAGATCGAGCTCATGCCGCAGTGGCTGGCAATAGGTTACAGCGCTGAGATTTGAACACACAAGGGATGCCCTGTGTTGGTTGTTAAGCTATCCTCTCTCAGCTTCAAACCCGGCTCTCCACACTTTGTGGAGATGCTGGCGCTGGGACTTCTCCAACCACATTTGCTTGCCAGAGGCTTCCCTGCTGAGATGGGCCACTAGGGGGAGCTTGAGGTAACTGCAGGGGAAAAGAACTTACCAGCTTCCTGTTCCTGAGAAGGTCACCCTCACATTTCTTCACTCTGATTGCAGCAGTTCCTTTCTATACAGCAGTTGAATCCTGTTTGCAGGTTTTCAACACTGCAGAATTGGCTTCTTCACAGACCTCTTAAAGTCCCCAGCCACGGGCATTGCTCCTCAGGAAGTTGAGTCACAGACCCTAATCGTCAAGCAGTGCAACTTCCTCAGAGGTTGGCTTTTCAGCTTCACAGAAGAGGTTTGTCCAAGCCTCTCACATTTTAATAATTCCAATCTCTTGTCTTTGTTTTCCCAGTCTCTGTAGTTGCTACCTCCCTAATTCCTTAGTGCCCATTTTTTGCCATTGAAGTTACCTGGTTAGCAATTTACCCCTATTTGACAAATCTTTTATTAAACTATTATTTATCTTTTGACTGGATTCTAATACAGAAACTGGTACCAAGAATGAGATTTATATCACACCCTCTGGCATGTGCCTATGTTTTACTAAAGCATCTAAACAACTTGCTGTGTCCTGCATGATGAAACTTATCCATTACCAATAATAATGAGGAAACTAAATCTTTGGGTCTTTTAGGCCTTTGGGTCCATGTTGAAGATGGAAAAAAATAGAAAGAGCCTGATGACTATGGAGCCACAATAATGGCCCTTGGCCTTCTTTTACCTGGAGAAGAAATAAACTTTCTTTTCTGTTAATGAGATTTTCTGTCACTCACACTGTATCCTAATCTATACAGGGCGTTATTCGTTTTTTTTTTTCAAAGACAGTCCACCAAAATTAAATCCTGCAATTTCAGATTACAGTTAAGGAAAATTACTTGTCAACCACAATCAAAGGGAATCAGTGTCAAGTTGAATACTATCACATCAAGAAGAGTCATATTATTTTTGGTGAATGAGATCAGTTAAACACTATTTACAAAGTGCTTACCAAGTGTGAGGCATTGCATACTTTGCTTGGATTTTATTTAATCCTCATGAGAATCCAATGACGTAAGTATCTTTATATCACCAATCTTAAAACAAAGGAATTGAAGCTTAGATTAAGTAACCTCTAGAATATACAACTAGCAAGTGCTAGAGCTGGAATTTGAAACCAAATAGATCTGACTCCAAAACTAATGCTCCTAACCACTAGACTACACAGCCCCCAGGAAGGAGTCAACTGACTTTAAGTACTTTGACTCCAATGGAAACTTTGAATTTAAAGCCTTTCTCTTTGCTAGAGTGATTCTGTGTAGAACATGACTCTGAAGAAAAACCAAAGACACTAAACAGAAGTGTTACAGCAACTCTATACTCACAAGCTGACAGTATTTCCAAAAAGCTGGCAAGACCAACTACATTTTGGATAATGAAGAGCCTGCTAGAAGCTAAAACCTTAGCTAAAAGAAAAAGTATCTCCCTTCCAAATCAGTATGGTACACAGAAGGCCCATCATAGGACTATTCACTAGCAGGCAATATTGACTAAGTTTTCCAGATCCCAGCCCTACAATTTTTAATTGAAATTAAATTTTATAAAGTCTCCCCAAAACAAGACATCAAATCAATAGGTAGTTAGTTCTTATAGGTTGACATTATATTTCTAATGGTCCTTGTATACAGCAGAGGCTTTCCCTGGGATTTCCAAAGGTCCATTATCCTTAGTGCTAAAATAAAAAGTATTATTTCACTTTAAGAACTAAACTGGCAACTCAGCTGCCAACCATTATTTTGCAAAGCAGGACACAGTTAGTTGAAAATTATATTTTTCCAATTAGCACAGTGGGAAACACTGCTGAGGCATTCAGTCCAAGCCTGCAATTAGAGAACATTTGCTTGCTTCTAGAAATAGAATGAATAGGAAGTAGAGACCTGCTATCTAGGTTCTCAGCAGTGATACTCTGGGAGAGGAGACCTTGTTATAATTTCAGCAGTCCCCAGAAAATAACCACCTTCCTCCTTTTAATAAGTAGCACTCTGTTCTGCACCATAGTATGTTCAGATAAGATGAATAAATCCAGCATCACCTCTCAATATAACAAAAGGAATTTACACAAGCCCAGTCATTAAAAGGAAACAATTACTGCCAATGAGCAGCTATAGTGTTTTACTTTATTAGTTATTTTAAAAATCTATTAATAAGTGTTTGAACTTGTGAACATGTGCAGGTGCAAGGAGAGTAGTGCATCTGAAAAGGACAGGGCGCTCCATGCTTTTTCTCTATACCTTGTTCTATGAATCTCTCCCGTCTGACTGTTACTGAACTATATCTTTTTATAATAAAACAGTACTTTAGTGGAAAAGAAATCTATGAATAAAATCTTAAAATTCTCCATCTGTGTATCCTTGATGCGGTTGTAAAGTGATGCAGTCATTATGGAAAATAGGATGGGGGTTCCCCCAAAAATTAAAAATGGAAATTCCATATGATCCAGTTATCCCACTTCTGAATGTTTACCAAAAAAAAAAAAAATGCAGAAACACTAATTCAAAGAGATATATATACACCCCATGTTTATTACAGCATTATTTACAATAGCCAAGAGCTGGAAACAACCTAAGAACCTGCTGACAGAAAAAGATGTGGCAAATATCCACAATGGAATACTATCCTGCTATTAAAAATAAAATGTTATTTTAAATGGCCTGCCATTTGCAACAACATGGATGGACCTATGTGAATAGTGAAGTAAGTCAGAGAAAGACAAACACTGTATGATTTTACTCATAGAGGTATATAGAGAAAACAGATAAAGTAAAGCAAAAATAAACTTTTAGACTGAGACCAATTAGTGGTTACCAGAAGAGAAGGGGGAAGGGGGAAAAGAGGGATGGGTAAACTAGTAAGGTAGAGTGCACAAATGTGTCCCCTTTTGACTCTTAGTAGTGAACTTAACACAGTATATACCCTGATTTTCAATGATGAACCTCTAAAACTTACATAACAGTCACATCAAAAGAAAAAATCTCCCCTGTCTTAAAAGGAACAGTTTGCCATAAGCATCTCAATTATCTAGTTAGCTGACCCTCAGTTTTCAATTCCAAATAGATGGTTGAGAACTTGGATCTCTCAAGTTTAGGCAAAGATAAACTTTGCTGCCACAGAGTATGAGGTCAGTAACCTTATCAAAACAGGAGCACAGGACAAGATTTTGCTGTGAGCCAGAAGAAAACCATTAGCAACTGACATGTGTGGAAATCCTATACATTGCACACAGTAAACTAGGCATCCTCATGTCATTAGATTTAATAAGGAACACCACAACCCAGCTTTTAATGAGCAAGAGTCTTGGTCACCTTTGGCCTTTAAGCAGCTTTACATTGCCTGAAGTTTAAAAAGTAAGGTAGAGTAAAAACAAATCCTTTCATTTCCTGCTAATCAAGAATGACTGTTGGAAACACTAGCTTAGCCTAAAGCTTAAACCAGTTTGCAAAATTCATGGCAACCTCCAAGTAAACAGTGCATGGTTGTATGACATTTTTCTAGTTCTCAGCTACTATAGTGGGTTAACCAGGTGACTCAAAGTGGACCTTTGTATTCTGTGAATGATACTGTTTATCTTCTAGACACCAAGAAAGCTTTACCAAGGAATAAAGAGCTTCACCTGTAAGTGTATGTGTGTTCGTGTAGCTGTGCACAAAGGCAAAACACCTAATAAGATATCCAAGCTGTCTCTGGCAAACCCTCTCACCGCCCCACACTTCTGGCCTACACCCCAGCTTGTATGCACAAATGAATTTTTTTTAAAAAGATGTACAGCTGTTGGCAGTGCTAAGTTATCTTCAGACAACGAGACTGGGAAAGCAGAAAGCAAGCAAGGAGGCTTTTTTCCATCCTTTACCTTCTAAGTTTTTTTTTTTTAATGCAATTTAAACATGCCAATAAATTAACCACTTTAAAACTAAAAAAAAAGTACTACTAGGTAAAAACAGAGCATTCCCTCTAAGACAAAATGGCTGTAAGGCACTATTGTAGCGCGAGCTGAGAGGCCAAGAGTCAAAAGCACAAAATGTGGACATTAGACAGCAAATGAGAAGTTGTGAGCAGACTCAAGAAGGCAGAAGCTCTGCTGGCCACTAAAATGCTCAGAAATTGGAAAATAAGGTAGCTCTAGATGACATAATGCATGGAGGAGGGGTTAAAACCAGAAGGACTGAAAGCTAGGGCACATGATATATTAGATGATATTAGAATTACAGTTAATTTTATTGGACATCATAATGTATTGTGATAATATTTAAGAACAAAACACTATGTCCTTTAGACACATCTGGAAGTATTTTACAGGTCAAGTAGTATGTCTGGAATTTGCTTAAAAATAGGGCCTCTCTGGTGGCACGAGTTAAATTGCAGCACTATGAAGCTATCCAGAGCCACTGCACTAGTTTGATACCCGGCCAGGGAGCTTCCCACATGGCACAGCAGACCTCTCCTGTCTCGCCCGCTGCTCCCCTCAGTGTATTTCAGTCACTCTGCCTGTTCTGCTCCCTACTCTGTCTCAGGAGAATCCTCTCAGCCCCCCACACCTCTGGCTTACACCCCAGCCTGTATGCATAAATAAATAAATCTTTTTTAAAAAAATACTCTAATAAAAAAAGTTAGCGTATGAGGAAAAATAGATGAACAACAGCAGAGTGTTTATTGTTCTTGGAGCCAGGGCATGAGTACAGAGCATACAGTGTCCATTAGACTCTTCTATTTTCATGTATATTTCAAAAGCTCCATAATGAAAGTTTTCTTTTCAGCAGCAGCAGTTAAGCCCCCAGATCCATTTCACCAAGTCACAGTCAGGCCTCTGACTACTGTGGCATCAAATGGGAAGGTCATTTTATAAAGAGTAGAACAGAGGGTTTGAATTGGTAAACAATGGCGAGTGGAGGGTAAGTGCTAGACAGGCCAGCCCTCACTTTGCAGAGGGTGTGGGCCCATAAAAATGAACATACAAGCTGAAATTATGCAAAGCAATCTAAAACTCAACTGTAAAATTTATGGTTGGCGGTGAAACTTAAATATTTGTGAAGACATAAAAACTAAGTTATAAATACATAGGGAAATAATAAACAATAAAACTTCTACTTACCTAGTTTACTATGATTTAAAACAGAAATAATTGGGGTTGTTGATTTGGGATCAATTTCCAACATTTTACCTTTTTTTCACCGCTGAGAATTACCTCTGACAGGCTCCTTAAGGTGAACTTTCAACCAGAGTCACTTCCTCTAGGACATCTGCATTTTTACCGCTATTAATTTCCTCATTTATGCTACCAAGTTCACCTTCAGTGACTTCGCACTGCCTATCTAGAATCTCTCAAGGGGAAGCAACTCAACCTTCCCATGGTCAAATACAACTTTATGTTCAATTTGAATACTGCAAAGTTATTTGCAGTTTGATAACTTTCTACCACACTGCATATACTGTATTTTCTACCACGATGTTTTCCATTTCTTCCAAATCTCAGCTAAATAAACTGCAAAATTGCCAGTTATAGTATCAATAGCATGTCCAAAAATCTGTAAAAATTTGAAATAATCTGTCCACTGGGTGAATCAATGAACGGTTGTGTTGGATAGTAAAAAAGCAAGCTTTCATTTTTCATTCACGCCCCCAAGAGACTTTGGAACATTATCCAACAATAGTGCTAAAAGTCTGCAGTTTCCTTCAGAGGGAGATAAGGAGGCAAAACCACCAAAAGCTTTGTCATCTGTGAGTGAATACTATATGTAGAAAAACCAGTCACTAACAGATCTAGAAAGAGGCAACCTGGCAGGTCACAGATCATGATGCCCATCTCTATAAATGAGACTCATAGGCTGAAGAACTAAGACTCAAGTTTGCACTTTACTTACTTAGTATACCATGGCAAATACAAATCAATGAAATTTTGCTTCACACTGGTTAGAATGGCTATTATCAATAAGTCAAGAAACAGTAAGTGCTGGCAAGAGTGTGGAGAAAAAAAAATCCTCATACACAGTTGGTGGAATGAGAATGTAAATTGGTACAGCTACTATGGAACAATATGGAGAGTTCCTCAAAAAATTAAAAACAGAACTACCAACCAAGTAATTTTACTTCTGGGTATTTACCCAAATATGGAAAAATTAGTTTAAAAAGATATACATACCCATATATTCAATGCAGCTCTATTCACAGTAACCAAAATCTGTAGGCAACCCAAGTACCCAATAATGGCTGATTGGATAAAGATGTGGGATGCCTATATATATGTATATATGTATATGTATACACACATATATATATATGTGTGTGTGTGTATACATATTTATATACACACAGTGGAATACCATTTAGCTATAGGCATAGATATGCCATATATAGCAAAATGCAAGGAATTTAAGGGGATTGTGTGAAGCAAAATTAGAAAGATATAGACAAATACTGGATGATTTTGTCTATATGTCCAATATAAGAAGTCAAAGCAAATAAGCAAACAAAACAAACTAGTGGACGTTGATAACACTGGTCAACAGATTTTTACAAAAGTCATGTTACTGAAATAAAATTAGTCATTTCCTGTCAATTTGTATCTGCTCAAAACGAATATGGCAGTCAAATTCTAATTTTGGCTCTAGTTTCTTTTGTAATCTGCAATAAATTGATGTTTACATCACAAAATGCATGCCAATAGTAATAGGCCTATGGTTAATACCTGTAAAATATCAAGTCATAGACTACTTCTTAGATTTTTCATTTGTCTCTTGTACAGCTGTTCAGGAATAGAATAGACGGAAGACAGTTTCCATTGTGCAAAAGCACAGCCTTAAGACTCAGTTTCGAAGAGTCTAGAAATAGTCTTCATTCTTGTGGTCATGAGTGGTATGTAAGGCATTCATGAGGTCCTCAATATTGGAACAGAATACCAGAGTACTTTCCTTTCTGAAGAAAGGCTCCAACTGCTGATGGCACTTTTGATATAAAGTAATTGTGACATTTTCTAGAAGATTCCATTGTTGGAGTCTTGATCCCAGCAATTCTGCCTTGTTCTTGGATAAGTCCAAATCACAAACCAGGTCATTTAGTTCTTCCTGTGTTAGTCTGTGTGGGGTTGATGATGCGCCACAGTGAAAATCTGGATCACTGCATGCTGATGGAACAAAAGAACAGGTCGGCTCACCCTGGCTCACCATGTGGAACTGGTCTCAATGCAGACAGAATGTTTGGGTAGACTAGTCTTGCCTTCTTTTGCTTCGTTATCCCGCCAGAAAGAGGAGGAACCAAGCAGAAGTAGCAGTCTTTTATGTGGTTGCTTGGCTCTCTCCACACCATGGGGACTGCAAACAGCATTGATGGTCTTTTGCCATTTAACCACGGTGAAAGCTGTGTTGTACATGTAGCACAGCATATATGTGGGGCCCAAGACTTGTCTTGGTCACCAACCTTGCATCCAAAGTAAAGATGATAAGTCTCCTTCACTTTACTTTTCTTCTGGTTGGCAAGTGTCACTTCCCCACAAATAGAGCAGAAATTGTCCATGCTATTAACACACTTTCGAGGCATTACTGTTCTGTATTGTGCCTACATGGATAAAATAATAACAGTTCTATGGAACAGTAGCTTAAACTGTCTCACACAAAGTCTGAAATATTTTCAATGCTCGGCCTTTCCTACAGGGCTTTCTATAGTGCACTGCTGCTGTCAGCTTACTTCAGCAGCCACCTGGCAGTAGTATTGCATTGCATCAGAAAATGATGCAATCAACTCTGGATGATGTGTGCATGATGGTATTATGCAATGTGATGCAATATTATAACATTCTAGGCTGATTTGGGATGTTGCAGTCCTACTGGATAATTTACACGGTAAAACATATAAAACAAATTATATGAATTATCTTCAAAATGAGAGCTAATAAAAAATTTTCAGGGTTATATTCATGTTCCACACACCAAGATACTAGAGATTCGGGCCTTTTTAAGTCAGTAACGATCCCACTGTTGACCAGCGTAACCAGAGTTTTCAAAGAGGCTGGGGAGAAGCATGGGAAAATTTTTAAAAGAACAAAACAAAACCCTTAGCTTCTGACAGCAGAATGATGATTATCAGAGAGGAAGTGTGTGTGCGTGGGGAGAGAGATGAAAGAAGAAGGGGCTGGTTGATGGTTGTGACACTTTTGAGTGTAGTTTGCTAACTAAGGTTGCTGAGGTGAGAAACTAGTTTCTGCATAGTGTATACAGAAACTGAAATCTATCCAGTGTTGTAATGTTACCACTGTGTGTGTGTGTGTGTGTGTGTGTGTGTGTGTGTGTGTACTGAGGCAATTGAAATTTGAATCATGTTGTAGGGGAACTGATGCTATTTATCTAAACCGTGAAACAAATATCCACATACTGGAGCCAAACAAAGTAAGGACTGACTGAATGGACATTAAAATATACACATGTTGATAAACATATAGAGCTCCAGAACTCGAGTAGTCAGGTTTTTACCCTACTGACTTCTCTCTGGGATTCCCCCAAGAACAGTAATAGTAACCAAATCACCCTCAACCCTCAACTACAGCCCTAAGACATTTAAATTCTTTGTTGTGGGGTCTGCCATGTGCACTGTACTTTTTTAAAAAATATTTCTTTATTTATGCCTACAAGCTCGGGTGCAGGCCAGAAGTGTGGGGTGGTGAGAGGGTTCACCAGAGAGAGAATGGGGAGCAGGACAGATCGACCAAAATACACTGCTGAGGGGAGCAGCGAGCGAGGCAGGAGAGGTCTGCTGTGCCAGTGGGACCCCGCCTCCCCCCCCAGTGGGGCATCCAACTTGTGTCACAGTTGCAGTCACAGTTGCCGACAGCTCCACAGCACTGTGCTTAAACCAATGCGCCACCAGGTAGGCCCCATGGTTTTTAAAGCCATACCTGTGGCCAGTAGCATCCCCAACTGTGACAATCAAAAATGTCTCCAAGGTGCCACAAATCCCAGGGAGCAGAGACAACAAAACCACTCCTAGTTGAGAACTGCTGTCTAAGGCAAAGGCCTCTCCCCACCCCACTCCCACAAGAGCCACCCACACCTCAGAGCTTCCAACAAGCATTTCAGTACTGTACTCTCAATACGAGCAGATGATCAAAGATCACCAGGCACTAAGGAAAGACCCTTAGAGATAAAAGTCAGAGTGAAAAACAGGAAAACATTTTACTAAAATTATCATTATCATCCCCAGAGATTGCATTCATGATTAGGATGCTATTTTTTTAGTTTTGGGAAATTAAAAAGGAGCAGAAATTCTACTAGTAGGTTTAGACAAGAGTTGAGAACATCTCTCAAAAGGTCAGGGAAATAGAAAAATGTATTAGAAAGAAGTGGGAAATCAGAGGACTAGTTCCATAGTTTAGAAAGCTAAAAAAAAAAAAAAGGTATAGAGGGTATCAACATAATTCAAGAAATTTCTAGAAATGAAGGGTATGAATTTCTGTTCCTCAGTCCATTGAAAAAGAAACTCTTACTGGTAATTTTTCTGACACAAAAGGACTAAATATCCCAACAAATTTCCCAAAGAGAGGATGACACAAAGGATCAGTCAGCAGAAAGCCTTGACTAAAAGCAATGTCTACAATATTTGAAGGACTATTTTAAACCTGGACTATTTAAATTATCAATTAAATGTGAAAATAGAATAAAAACATGTCTACACATGTAAAGTATCAAATTAAAAAATTCTCACCAACACTCTCTCAGGAAGCTGCTAGCTGGTGTTCTCGTCACAGAAACAAGGGAATAAACCAACAAAAACAAAACCGGGTTACAGGAAATCCAACAATGGTCAAAGAAATCCTCCAGAATGGAGGGAAATTTGGGGATCCAGTTGTGAAACTTGTCTAACCTGGAACAGAGCAGCTTTGGGTAAGGCTGCTCTATAATAAAGTGGAATTGTTAAATATTCTTCTTGCTTTTGAGCCTTAAGAGGAAATTAGACTATTGATGGACAGTTTCAAGATGGACTAATGAAGAGTACATTAAAGACTATAAAACTCCCTACTTGTGTAGGGAAAAGATCACAATCTATTATGATAAGCCTTGGCAGCTCAGTATTTATTTTTCAGAATACTGTTCTTACCAAATTGGAAAACAACTGCACAGTGAAGGTGGGAGCTCATGGTTTGTGTATGGTGAAAACTGGAAGACTAAAACTAAGTATCATTTTCCATTTACAGAAGAGCCAAAACTGAAAGGGTCTAGTAATACAACCATATTATTTATAGAAGTAAATGCCAACAGAATTAAGAGTTTGCCTAATAAGAGGAAGGAAACAAAATGTAGTAGACCTGTTTTGTTACAAGCCTTGTTGAATTACCAGACTCCTTAGTATGAGTGTATACTACCTTGGTTAAAGGAACTTTCTTTTAACAAAGCACCATCTTCTTACATCATTGTAAATTTTTTGACAGTACAGGATTTCTCCCCTCAGCTGTGGTCACCATAGCTGTCCCCCACCAAGGCACCCATATCCTCTACCACATCGTCTACTGTGCTCTACCATACCCCCCACTTCCATCCCTCCTCTCTTCCCATTCTAGATGCCTCAGATCTCTGTCAGCTTTCCCATTGTTAAATGTTTGTCTTAAAGCATTTTTCTTACTTTGGTTAAGAAAAAGCAACACCTATACCCAAATAAAACAGGCCAGGGTGCGCAGCAGTGTATATCCCTGGCCCGTAGCTGGTAATACTATATATGGAAATACAAACTTCCTCTGGTCTCTTCCTAGCTCTAGGGGGTTCCTCATGCCCAAGTTTAGGTACTCCTCCTAAAGAAACAAATCCTCGGTTCAAGCATTTTTGCAGGTCTCCCATCCTGAACAAGGTTAAAAGTCAGATAGGGGGCCTCCCTGGTGGCGCAGCAGTTAAGCACTGAGCTGTGGAGCTGTCGGCAGCAGGGACAGCAGGGGCAGAGGAGATGTGAGTTCGACGCCCGGCCAGGGAGATTCCCACATGGCGTGGCAGACCTCTCCTGCCTTGCTCGCTGCCCCCCTCAACAGTGTATTTCCATCCATCTGCCTGTGCTGCTCCCCACTGTCTCTGGTGAACCCTCTCGCCGCCCCACACCTCTGGCCTGTACCCCAGAGGTGTAAAAATAAATAAAAAAAATCTTAAAAAAAAAAAAGTCAGATAGGGTTCTCCATTTAATCACAGGGCAAAGACAAGAGGATCTGGGCTTGTGAGTTCTAGCAAGCTAGAGAAAGCCAGCACCAAAACTCAAGTGTTTCCGCCATTCAGAATCTTCTGCAAGGTTCCCCTGTACCAACCCCATCCTCCTCCTTTCTCAAATTAGTTACAAGATTGGGCCTCCCTGGTGGTGCAGCGGTTAAGCACTGCGCTGCAACGCGAGTTCAACGCCCCGGCCGGGGAGATTCCCACATGGCGCAGACAGGGCAAGGCAGACCTCTCTTGCCTTGCACACTGCTCCCCTCAGCCCGCTGATCTGTCTGCTCTGCTCCCCAGTCTCTGGTGAACCCTCTCCCTCACCTCTGACCTATACCCCTAAACCTTGTATGCAAAAATAAATCTTTAAAAAAAAGTTACAAGATTATTTTCAAACCAACCCAAAGCCTACAACTATGGCCATGCTCTGCTAATAGATAATATTGGGAAAGATACAAGAATTCTGCAAGCCTGTTTCATTATCTGTAAAATAAGAATAAAGCCTAAAAGCTAAGGACAGTACCTAACATTAAGTGATGAACATTATTTGAATGGCTTTCCAGTGAGATAATTAAACTGATTAACAGGACACAAAGGTATATACCCAAACAGCTGTCAATCTCTCAGGCATGGGTTAGGCTAGGTAGGCATCTAAAAAGCATTCTCCTAAAATTAATTCTTAGGGCAGGAACTATCAACCTAGTTTGCAAAGCAATGTGCTTTTCATTAACTGTTCATTAATTTTCATTAATGAGTAAGAGATTATGGGTCAAGATCAAAGACGCCAATATATACATCTTTTAATGAAGCTGGCTACACACCTACACCCCACTCATTTTAGCATTCTTTATAACAGCAAAGCTAAAAACAAATCTGAAAAAAGGTCTGATAAAAAGTCCCTTCAAACAGTAAAATTGGGTGTTAAAAATAATAGACCTGTATGTGTTAGTGTGAGTGTCTAGTAGGCTACGCCATTAAAATGAAAAAAATGCACAACTATTACACGATGGTCCCTATGAATATCATGTATATTCTGGATCATTAACAGCAGGAATGGGGAACTTGGGTGGGATGGTAATTGTCACTTCTTACCGTCACTATCCTAAGAATGACATAAGGCTCCTTGATCTGGAGCCCAAAGGCTTCAAATATGAACAAAAACCATGAGAACAGTATTTCTAAAAACTGTAGGCTTTTTTATTCAGTTCAGAGGTAGACAGATGAACATGGAAGGCTGTCCCATTTATCTTGCCCAAAGTTTATATTCCACTTCATTCATCCATCGCACACTGCTAGAAATCTTAAATAACCAAGATAGGCAGATTTTCCTTTCTACTTCTTAGCAGTAACAAATCACTTGCAAAGAAGTTACTACTAACTTAAATCTTCAGTGTTCAAAGAACCTCATCCTTAGAAGTCCCCAAATAAACCAATCAAACCTGCCACTACCGAGAGGAGGGCAGAGTACAATGACTATTTCTATAAGAGACTACAAGGGAAACTTCGATTACATTTTTTGTTGTTAAATCCCTGTGCATGTTAGGGCAGAAGCTGGTGAAACCAACACAGCAGAGCACACTGTCATACGGCTCTGAATGGTTTAAAAAAAAATTCACAAGTTCTCTTCAGAGACAACATTAAAACAAAATGGAGTTGAAGCCTGATACAAAAAGTAGAGAAATATGTACAGGAATTCACAGCCCAGAAGGAAAGGGGACCTTAACAAGAATCAGTGAAAACCCGGCTATTTTACATAGCTAATTTTGAGACAAGTCATATTTAGCACAAAAGCAATTATAGCACAAGTAACACTTCCCTCCCACAGCTCCCAAACTTTAAAGACTCTTGTCAGTCTTCTGTAACACTGCAATTCTTCAAAGGAGCAGGAATGTGTAAGGTGGTCCCAAACATTGACACAAATTTTAATCTCAAGCAGCAGCTTCACACTTTGATGAAGAGTGCCATGATAGCAGCACTGATAACACCAGAAATGGGGACTGTGACAAACCAGGCCATAAAAATGTTGCGGAAGAGTCGCCAGTCAACAGCCTTTTTGGATCGGAGCCAGCCAACAGATACAATAGAACCCACCTAGGAGAGACAGACACCAAGGAAACCAGTTACTGAAGTGCCACTGGCACGTGGTAAACAGAGCTGAGTTTATGCAGGTCATGAGGCCCAGACTACTAGATGAGAAAGACTTCATGAAAGCTACAGGTTAAAGGAGATAACTTGGTTTATTCCAACTGTACAGGTATAGAAAACTGGCAAAGCTCGCAAACCATTAGGAACGGGATCTGCCTGTAAAATATCATTAAAATTGATACCTTAAAAGCTGTGAAAGGTAACCCGTTTCCATAGAACTTTGTAAAGGGGCAGGCTCACAAATCACAGTGTTGACAACTGTCTTTTCATCATAGTTCCCAAGGCCAACTAGGCTTTCCCTGCATGTCTCCCAATTAAGGCTAATCTCATCATCTACATGAGAGTAGCTTGCATGTTTTACATTTGTTTTGGTAATTTTTAACAGGCTACCTATAAAATGACCAGTAACATCATAATCAGCTTCAACACCTGATAAACAACCTTATGTCCAGATGTAAATCAGAGAACACACTTGATGATATACTACAAATTTAAGAGATGTCAAGAAACAGATCGTGAGATGTTAGAACATTTCTCACCTGACTTCATATATGCAAAGATTTCTTAAAAACAAAACGTATAGGGCCTCCCTGGTGGCACAGCGGTTGAGCACTGTGCTGTGGAGCTGTCGGCAGCGTGCGACGCGAGTTCGACACCCAGCCGGGGAGAATCCCACATGGTGCGGCAGACCTCTCCTGCCTCGCCCACTGCTCCCCTCAGCAGTGTATTTCTGATCTGCCTGTTCTGCTCCCCACTGTGTCTGGTGAACCCTCTCGCCGCCCCACGCCTCTGGCCTGTACCCCAGCTTGCATGTATAAATAAATAAATCTTAAAAAATAAATAAATAAAGGAGATAACTTGTGGGGAGATGAAGGCAACATAAAAATCCAATCATTAACCTGTCCTAACTAGGATAAAATGTGATAGAAAAGCAATACTTCCTTCTGAAGTTTCTCAGTACTTCAATCCTGAGAGACTCTGAATATCAACTTTCTATAAATATATTGCCCTCAACAGTCCAACAAGTCTCTCATTTGCAGGCTCTATCTAAAACGTCTTTGGCATCATTTGGGAAAAATATATATTAATGCTTAAATAGGAGTAATAAATAGACACAAGGTATTTGTTAAACATTCCTGCAGTTATTTGTCCTAAACTTGTAAACTCTTAAAACTCTAAACTTTCTAAACCAACATTATCAAAAAGTAAAAACAAATCAAAAAGCCCTACATAACACTAGAATCATTCAAGAGACAGCATTTATATTATACTTACTTTACAATGTGTTGTACTGATAGGAAGACCAATATTTGATGCAAGTACTACAGTGAGGGCAGATGCCAATTCAATACTGAAGCCACTGGAGACACAAAGAGATTATTTGTAAAGAATGAAATCTGACTGCTTTGATCAGCTAACACTACTTCAAATTAACACAATCCTGCTGTTTTGCTTTACTCAGAGACAAAACTGCCACTAACATTTTTTATTTGTTTAATTCCTGAAATTTACTTCAAATTGGGCCTCTACTTTAAACAATTGAGATTTTAAGGTTCTCTTGAAGTCCATTATTAAAGTTTGCATTTTTTGAACCAAATTATTAGTTTTAGCTCCCAGGCAAAGCCAAGTATACACTGCTACTCACTCTTAATTCAGAAGAACAGTGGGGTTGAAAAACATCTGACCAAAACATTCTGTTTAAGAGCCAGACAATAAATAAATCTACAAAGTTCAAGCCAACAACCAGAATAACATCAGGAACTTATACAAACTTGGTTATTTTAACTAAAGCATGATTTATGTGGCAGCACTACAGTTATATATCTCAAGAAAATGAACACTGGGCCTCCCTGGTGGTGCAACAGGTTACGTCTCAGCGCTATGAAGCTGTCCGCAGCCACTGTAGCACTGCACAAGTTCGATCCCAGCCAGGGAGCTTCCCACATGGTGCAGCTGACCTTTCCTGCCTCGCCGGGTGCTCCCCTTAGCAGTGTATCTCAACCAATCTGCCTGTTCTGCTCCCCACCCCCACCTCTGTCTCTGGTGAATCCTCTCCCCACCCCACACCTCTGGCCCAAACCCCAGTTCTTGCATGCATAATTAAATAAATCGTTTAAAAAAAAAAAAAGAGCATTAACCTCCCCTCCCTAAGGTGGACCAACTTACCTAGAGGGTGTGATGGGTGTCAGATCTTTCCCCATGGTCTGAATAACTCTTCTTCCCCAAACCCATAAACCAATACAGATACCAAGACCACCATAGAGCAGAAGCCATACTGGTATCGCTACTTCTGAAGAGACATCTCCTGTATCATAAACCAGATACAAAGCAACCAGAGGCCCAATGGCATTGCTGAAAGAAAAAGAGGGCAAAGATGGGTGACTTTTCAGGCAGAATTAGAACGTGGCGATATCCAACTTATTAATGGCCTAAAGGTACTCTTGGGTTCTAATAAACAAAAGTAAGTTTAACACCGTACAGGACAGTGATTTTAAGTTTTTCATCTTAAATCCCACAAAGAGCTGGATTCCAACAATAAACAAAACTTCCTCTGAAAGACTAGCTGTGTTCATACTTATAACCTACTGAAACCAAGTTAAAAAAAATCCTTTATCTCCTTAAAGAAAAAAATTTTAATAACCATTTTATTAAAACAGTAACTGCTACTACCTCATACCATCTAGATTATCCAGGGCCCCATGGGTGACAGCAGTACCAGTCACAAGCACACTTCTATGAAAAGGATAAGAAGTACAGAAATAGATTATCAAGATTCAAAATCAACTGACCTGACATCATTGCCACCGTGGGCAAATGACCCAAAGCAGGCTGTAAGGATCTGCAGGAACTGAAAGAGGAGAGACACTTCCGGTTTATCCTGGTCACACCATTCTTCCAGAGAGTTAGTACTTCCTTTTCTGTCACCCAGACCCATCTCTGCCTTGGCACTCATGTCCATCTCAGATGCTGAGTGAATGTCAGACACAGCATTGCAGTAACTGGTGTAACTGTCCATTCGAATTCGCTTCTTGCTGTCTCCATTTGGCCATGTAAGTTTTTCCATTTCTTCACCTTTTTGTTCACCTTCTTTGGCACGGAACGAATCCAGAGGCATGCCACAAATCGCCATGGTGTAGGAAGTGTAACTATTGTTGCGCCTCAAGGGTTTGTCACCAGAGTCTCCCATACAGTCTCCCACCTTGGCCAAATGTAATTTATGGAGCAGCTCTTTGTATAAGCCAGAATCTTTATGCACGGTGTGGTACTGATAGTGGCCACTGGAGTTTATCTGGTTGCTGACAGCTTGACTGAACTGAACAAGGTTCCCATTAGGCAACTGCACTGTACCTGACCAAGACCAAAAGGCAACATTCAATACAAAGAGCATTAGGTCCAAACAGCCACCACACCAGGACTAGGTGACAAAGTGAAACTCTAGTTCCTCCACCCAGGGAAATTCCACTCACCATTCATGGCACTGTCTATGCTGGTTTCCTCTTTCAGGTCAACGCTGGGAAGCCTCTCTCGCTCAGGAGCTTCCTCTAAGTCTCCCAATTTGAATGATACTGTTTTTTCTTCCACGACAGCCCGGAGGGGCACAGTGGCAGGCCCTCCCTCAGAAGCAGGATTCCTGTTTTCAGTGTCACTGAGAGACAACTTCGTTTCTTCATGGTCTTCTTTCAAGCTGTTCTTTTTTTCCATTAAGGGGCTTTCAGAAGGACTAGACTTTATTTCTCCTAGGAAAAAAAGGGGGTTTTGTTTGGTTTTGACCACACTAACTTGTTCCACATCTCAAAATGAGAAAATAAACTTCAATGAAAATTCAGGCTAATTTTCCAATCTGTATTACTTGCCATATCTCTTATCTTTCACTTGAGAACAACCATCCATGCAGAAAACCCTATGCCAGGGATGGCAAACTTTTTCCGTAAAGACGATTAGTATTTTATGCTTCGTGGGCTCTGTTAGGTACTGCTCTTCTTTGTTTTCAACAGTCTTTTTGCAAATATAAAAACCTTCCTATCTCCTGAATGACCCATTCTATAACCATGGAGTTGACAAAGATTCAAAATTTGGACTGCATCTATCAATAGTTCATGTTCTTTTTAAATCCTTACACCCCCGCAAATTCTGTCCATGAGTTCAAGCAAAGTAACACAGCCCAGTGCAGGCAACTTTGATTTCCACTTCTATAAAATGAGGAGACATCCCTTAAGGCTCTAGGTTAGGATTCTAGTAAGTTCCATGAGTAGATAGGAATAGTTTCCATCATTTCCATAGCCAGGATGTTTACCTATTCATTCAAGCATCAAAGTCAAGCTATAGACTAGAAGTAAAATAGTAGTTAAGATTTGGGGCCTTCCTGGTGGCACAAGGGTTAAAATCTGAGAGCTATCAAGCTACCACTAGCCACTGCAGCACAAGTTCAATCCCTGGCCAGGGAGCTTCCCACATGGTGCAGCAGACCTCTCCTGTCTCGCCAGCCGCTCCCCCTGCTGTGTATTTCATTAGATCTACCTGTTCTACACCCCACCCTGTCTCTAGTGAATCCTCTCACCACGCCCACACCTCTGGCTTACACCCCAGTTCGTGTATGCATAAATAAATAAAAATGAATCTTAAAAAAATTAGCAAGATTTGTCTCAATTTCCCCCAGACTGAGGGAAAAAGGAGGTCAGAGTCCTGAAAGCCTCCTTCCTACTGTGCAGCAGCACGCATAGCAGCAGAGCCTCTCTGGGCTCCTCAGTGCAGCTGCATGACACAGCAGCTTTGTGAGGCCACTGCAGTCTGTACATCCCTCCGCTTCCAAAGAAATGAACTGAAAATTGCTAACTGAACATGTGCAGATGAAAGGGGCAGAAAGGGTCACTAATAGATCTAAGTAAGGAAAAAAATATTTACATATGACTAACACTAACAAAAATTTATTCAGTACATGATTACACTAAAAAATCATGTGTAATGGCCTAGGGGAAAAAATGGCCTAGGGGAAAAAATGGCCTAAATGATTCCTTCACATGACACTTAAAAATGTTTACTTCTTGAATTTGTACAATTCTGAGAACTAACCAACTCCAAATTGAGACACACACACACATACTAGACTTAAGTTTGCATGTCTGAACCTGAAGTTACATACAAAATTAGCATGTCTCCTCTATGAAAATATTTTGTACCTACCCCTACCCTGTTTTTCACTAAGTTAATCTCACACTTTTCAATGTAGGCAATGAATCCTCAGTATCTATCATGTCTCTGGCAAGGTGTTTGTTGTTGTTATTTTTTAAAGTAAATGCTCCATTTGTCTCCATAGCATGTGCAAATATTCCTTATGACTAGGTTGCGTTCACTTTAAGTCCCTAAGAATACTCTTTGTACAAACAAGTATCCTCAAATTTCCCTTAATTTTTTTTGTCAATCTATCCAAATGATGGCTTTTTTATAGGTGGCCAAACAAAACAACAAAAGAACCACATCACTAGTTAAAATCTTTTGTTATATAGGGGCTTCCCAGGTGGCACAAGGGGTTAATTCTCAGCACTAGAATGCTAATGATGGCCACTGCGGCACGAGTTTGATCCCCAGCCAGGGAGCTGAACCACATGGCAGACCTTTCCTGTCTCGCCCGCTGCTCCCCTCAGCAGTGCTATTTCAGTAGATCAGTCTGTTCTGCTCCCCACTGTCACTGGTGAATCCTCTCACCCCTCCCCCACCATACCTCTGGCCTACACCCCATCTCTTGTATGCATAAATAAATAAATCTTTAAAAATAAAAATCTTTTACTATAATTTGTTACTTACGTTCAATTTTTCTCTTCATCCGGGGACATACAAAGAACCAGACGATAAGGGCACAGAAAACGGCACATCCCACCGAGATGAGGATGGTACCCCACAGAGGAAGTCTGTCAAAGCCCAGCACTAGGAGATAAAACGGTGCATCTTGAAAACCCTGGGGCAACAGCCCCCTGCAATAATGTACAAACCCTCCTCTGGGGTGCCCCAAGTCAGCCCAACACCCTTAGGTAAACAGGATTTAATGTGCTAGCAGCCATACGAAAATTAAGGAGAAAATTATCCAATCTGAAATTCAAACCAGACTGGCCCACTTAAACACCTGTTAAGTCTCTACAAGCTCCTTCACAAACTAGTTTTCCTTTCTTCCTTTAGAAGATAGTAAGGATTACTACTGAGAATCTGCAACTAGCGGTGAAAAAAAAATTGAAGCCTCCAGATGGTAGCTGCCACACATTAAATTTGCAGACAGATTTTCATGTTAAAAAAGGAATGTGCCCCATTGGTTATCACATCTACTACACTAGCCCCAAGTAAAATCCCTTAACAAGATTATCTCTTAGGATGCATATTGAACTAAGATACAGAAAGTAAGAATATTATGTATCAAAAGAATAGTTCAAAGAGCTGTCTTTCAAAATAGTTCAGTGGTAATGTCTAGTAAGTCACATTTAAAGAGACCTCCCTACTTTTCACATGGCTGCAGAATCTTAAGTCATTATCTGCTTATCATCTAAATGCCAAGAGACTACAAGTTGCTGATTAATATATCAATGACAGAAGCAAAGCACTATAGAATCCTATTTATCAAAAGGCTAAATAATCTGTAGTGTTTACCCTAACAGCTTAGTTACTTGGGTTGCTTTGTTTTGTTAATAATTACTTAAAATGGGCCTCCCCGATGGCGCAGCAGTTAAGCGCTGCGCTGTGGAGCTGTCGGCAGCAGCGACGCGAGTTCGAGCCCAGCCGGGGAGAATCCCACATGGTGCGGCAGACCTCTCCTGCCTCGCCCGCTGCTCCCCTCAGCAGTGCATTTCTGATCTGCCTGTTCTGCTCCCCGCTCTGTCTCTGGTGAACCCTCTCACCACCCCATGCCTCTGGCCTGTACCCCAGCTTGTATGAATAAAAAAAAAAAATTTAAATTACTTAAAATGGAAATTCTATTCCTTCATACATAACTGATTAAGATTTAGTGCTTTAAAAAAATACAAACTGAAGTCTCTTCAAAACTAAAGTTTTATAGTGACAGTATCTTTTAATTTTAATTCCTGCTATCAGTTTTTATCTTGCAGTTAGTCACACCAACTAAAATATACATGAAATGTAATCAATCTCCATCACCATTTAAATTTGCCTACATTCCAAGTCAAAAAGGGAAATGACACTGTTTTTTCTTCTAAGTGATCCACAAAAGACAGGGAAAAAAAATTAAGCTCCCATTTCAAAAATGACTTAAAATTTAAAGTTTCTAATTTCACTAGACTATGAGCTTTGCTGCTACCATACAAAACAGTGCTTAAAAGTCTCATGAGACTTAAATTTAACACGAAGAACCCAATTTAAAACAGCATGAAAATGCAACATGCAGCTTTTTCTTCAACTACATCATTTGGTAAGGAGTCTGAGATCTCCTAAGATCAATATTCTCATAAAATTGTCCATTTTCTTTCCTGATTGTTCCAATAATAAGACAAGGTTAAAAATACTTAGCTAACTCCATTTTTGGTCAGTGACTTACTACTTCAGTGAGGTTTAAGAAGCAAGTTACAACCCATTAGTCAGAAATGAAATCAATTTAATGGGTCACAATGAGCATTAAAAATAGCTAAAAGGGCTATCTGAAAATGAGTTCACAGCACATAGTAAGGTTTAAGCAGTTCCAAGACGCTTTTCTTTTCGTCTCTCTCCCTGTCTCTATATGCATGTGTCATGGACAGCAACATACAATGTATTTTTTCCATCAGGTCACAGTCAAAAGACTGAAAGTCACTGACTGGGTAGTCAAACACCATCAAGCTGAATGACCCTCGATAGTGTAACTGAACTCCTGCCTAATCAGTTACAAGTTTGTATTTTTCATTTGCTAAATTAAACCTCTACTGTCATAACTTATCCCATGCTTTGCCTTATTCCCAACATAAAAGTAGTCAACATTTCAACCTTTACAGTCTCACAAATTGTTTCTTAATTTTCTCAGCTGTATGAATTCTTCTTCCAAGTGCACTTAGACCAGGCATTAAACATCTCAACTCTTCTCTTTCAGGCAGATTCAGGGGAGAAAATTTAGTACTTAGAAACAAAAGTAGCTCCAATTGGGACAAAAAAAAATGAGACTATGCAGCAAACCAGTCCTAAATGACTGATTATTGAAGACCAAATATAACTAATGACTCTTCAGTAGTCAGTAGTGGAGGTCAGTATCAATTCCAGTATTTTTAGCATGGAGAGGAAAAAGGGAGGGAGAAGATCAAATTATCGGTGGATCCTGTGAAGACTAAAGAGTAAAGGTCTGTAGTGATTTAGAATCTGAGCAGGTCTCTTTGGTTGAAAAACTATCTAGGTTAACTCAGCATACACTAGCCTGCAGCCTTCTGAAATGGGTGCAGGCCAGCCACCTTCTAGGAGATTTCAGCCCTGTAAAGCAAAAAGGGGTAAATCGGGCATTTAATGCAAGTTTTGTAAACAACTTTAAATTCACATTTAAATATTTTGATATGTACTTACAAGGTGCTCCAGTATACATGATGGAAAAGAGGTTTATTCCAACTGTACAGGCATAGAAAACTGGCAAAGCTCGCAAACCATTAGGAACGGGATCTGCCTGTAAAATATCATTAAAATTGATACCTTAAAAGCTGTGAAAGGTAACCCATTTCCATAGAACTTTGTAAAGGGGCAGGCTCACAAATCACAGTGTTGACAACTGTCTTTTCATCATAGTTCCCAAGGCCAACTAGGCTTTCCCTACATGTCTCCCAATCAGGGCTAATCTCATCATCTACATGAGAGTAGCTTGCATGTTTTACATTTGTTTTGGTAATTTTTAACAGGCTACCTATAAAATGACCAGTAACATCATAATCAGCTTCAACACCTGATAAACAACCTTATGTCCAGATGTAAATCAGAGAACACACTTGATGATATACTACGAATTTAAGAGATGTCAAGAAACAGATCGTGAGATGTTAGAACATTTCTCACCTGACTTCATATATGCAAAGATTTCTTAAAAACAAAACGTATAGGGCCTCCCTGGTGGCACAGCGGTTGAGCACCGTGCTGTGGAGCTGTCGGCAGCGTGCGACGCGAGTTCGACACCCAGCCGGGGAGAATCCCACATGGTGCGGCAGACCTCTCCTGCCTCGCCCACTGCTCCCCTCAGCAGTGTATTTCTGATCTGCCTGTTCTGCTCCCCACTCTGTCTCTGGTGAACCCTCTTGCCGCCCCACGCCTCTGGCCTGTACCCCAGCTTGTATGTATAAATAAATAAATTAAAAAAAAAAACCAAACATATAAAATGTACCTGCAACATCTTATCGAGACATAATAAATGCTATAATTAACAACTAACCAAAGCGCTAAGATAAAAATAAGTTGTGCACAATATCACCTCCTCACATTCAACAGACTAAACCAAGCACTAATCTGGGCAATGAAGTAGAGTGAATGAGGCAAAGTTCCTACCCTCCCAGAGCTGACATTTACATTCCAGTAAATACTGACAAATGCTACAAAGAAAAATCAAGGACACGGGGCAGTGATGGAAAGGGAGGCTGATACCAAGGAGTCAAGATCTGCAAATGTGTTATGTCAACAAACAATGTACATACCTAGAAGTGAAGAAGGAGCAAGCCACCTGGCTATCTGGGGGAAGATATTCGAGAGATATCAGGAAAAGCCCCAAGGCAAAGACTTGAAATATTTAAGGACAGCAAGGAAGGCAATGTGACGGGTAACAATAGTTCCATTTACAACAAATGTGTATAAATTCTACAGGAAAACACCCAAATCAAACACAGAATGAGAGCAGAGATATAAATAAATATATGGTAAGGCTAAACTTAGAAAATTTTTAGCCTAAAGGTTTAATGTTATCTTGATCATAATCCAGTGAAAAATTTTAGGGTGGAAGAGAAAGAAGGAAAATCTTAAAGTGTTTCTAATCAATACATTGAGAGGTGGTAGTAGCTAAAGAGTAATAAAACAGAAGAGAAAATAAAGGTGCCACTCTAAAGCAGTAGAGCTGAGGCCTCACCAAAACATTCTGAATTTTAGCTCCCCTATTCATAGTTTAAAAGAAAACTACAAAACTGGGGCCTCCCTGGTGACCTTGGAGTTGAGTCTCAGCACTATTACCACTACAGCCTGAGTTCAGTCCCTGGGCAGGGAGCTAACCCACAAATAGATCAGCAGACCTCACCTGTCTCTCACCTGCAGCTCCCCTTAGCAGTGCATTTCATTGAATCCACCTATTCTGCTCCTACTCCACCCCTAGTGAATATTATATCTGTCTGTCTCTCTCTCTCACACACACACACACACGCACACACACACCCCCCACCGCACCTCTGGCCTACACCCCAGATTTTCTACTCAAAAGAAAAAGAACACTACAGAACAAAAAACAATAACCAACAGACACTAGGACCTTGTAAGTATTATGGGTTCCCAAAAAGCATTCAATAAGATTATGAACCTAAGCATATTCACATTTTTCTTCTAAGAAATATCCATCATTTTGGGCCTCCCTCATGGCGCAAGGGGTTAAGTGTCAGCACTAAGAAGCTATCCACAGCCACTGCAGCATGAGATCAATCCCTGGCCAGGGAGCTGACCCACATGGCACAGCAGACCTCTCCTGTCTCACTTACTGCCCCCCTCAGCAGTGTATTTCAGTCAATCTGCCTGTTCTGCTCCCCACTCTGTCTCTGGTGAGTCGTCGTCCATCCCCCCCCACACCCCCCACCCCCGGCAATACCCCAGCTCTTGTATGCATAAATACATAAGTCTTCAAAAAAACCAAAACATGGTTTTAAGAAAATTCTCCAAGGAACCTGAAACTCGCAGTTTCCAAAATCAAAAGCCATTAGTGTTCTATAAGCATTATGTGGGGACTTCCCTTCAACAAATTTCCAAATACTATTTGGTAATACAGTATCAAACTGAACTCTAACTGGTCAGAGTTAAAGCAGAAGTAGTTTATATGTTTGTTTTTCTATATAGCCCAACTACATATTCCCTGATGTAACCAATAGCAAATTACCCGAGAATAGGATAAGAAATAAATGACACTACTAATAGCTTGTTAAAAAATACAGGCTCATGGTTTAAAAAAAAAATAATTCTGAGAGTCAAGGAAAAAGTTGAAACATGAAAGGTCTCCGCCTTTTACTCTTCTCAATTACTCCAATGAGGTAACCAGAACTAGCAGAAATTTTTATTACAATACGACCCATCTAACACACACTTAAAAACTTTACCTAGAAATAATACAAGTATCTCAATGGGAAAAAGGGTCTTTATAAATCACCTTCAACCAAACAGGTGTCATTTTTTATGTATTTGATGGTCCAGCAAGTTTTTGTCTAAAGAAAAAGGTTCCCCTTGAGTTTGAAAAGGTGTCCCAGATAGATTTAATGTGATTCCTAACAAAAGGGAGAATGTTGAAAAGACCCATTTTCTTTGACTAGAATTTAAATAATTAACAGAAAAACTTTCCATTTCCTGTTTTCCTTTTGTTTATTGCTCCAGTAACTGAAGTACCTCATCCTCCACTCTCTGCTTTCCATTCTACTTTTTCCTATTGTACCCTTAGACCAGACATTCAGTAAGTAGGAAAAAAAAGTAATTTTAATGTTAATTTCCAAAATACAATCTTAATTTGGAAACTATCTTAATGGTCAAATACTCAGACTTTAGCAGCCAGGACCCCCAAAAGTTACAAGTCTAAGAATATTTTCCTGAGATTTAAAACCCAACAGTAACCAGGAATATTCACTTGGATCACTTAAAAATTAATCTGGTATTTATGGAATAGTCACAAGAGTTTGTCTGCTGTGTGGAAGGGTGGGTGGGAGGTGCTGGAAGTGGGGAAGATCCGCAAAGCCATCATTACTTTAATCACTACTCTGATCATTCTTTATCACGTCTATCCTCACACCCACCACCCTAAGGAATGTACTCTTAAGGAGTTAATATAACTAAACTCTCAATGGGGGACAGGGGTGGGTGGGGTGTAAAAATACCTACATGTACCCCTCAAGTGAGAGGTTCTAGATATGTAAAACCCAGAACACCACATTCACCCGTCTAAGAAAAACAAGTTTGTTTTATCTGGAAAAATATCAAGTCTCCCCAGTATCAGCACAATCTGCTTCCCAATAATCAACACAGACCCAGTGTAAACCTTTACAAGGTAGAAAATCCATAACAAATCAAAATACTAGTAATGCTCCTTATTCTCTGATATATAGAGCAAGCTATATTGGCTCTAATAAGAATAATAAAAAAAAGTCTCTGGTAAGCCTCAAATTTAAGAATCATATTGGGGTGCGCCTCCTTGTTGGCACAACGGGTTGCAATGGGTTAAGTGCAGCGCTGTGGAGCTGTCAGCTGTGGCGTGAGTTCGATGTCTGGCCAGGGAGATTCCCACATGGTACCGCAGACCTCTCCTGCCTCGCCTGCTGCTCCCCTCAGCAGTGTTATTTCCGTTGATCTGCCTGTTCTGCTCCCCGCTCTGTCTCTGGTGAACACTCTCACCACCCTACACCTCTGGCCTGCATCCCAGCTTGTATGCAAAAATAAATAAATCTTAAAAAAAAAAAAAAAAGAAGACTCATATCGGGGCCTCCCTGGTGGCACAGGGGTTAAAGTCAGCGCTATCAAGCTATCGCAAGCCACTGTAGCAGAAGTTCGATCCCCAGCTAGGCAGCTGACCCAATATGGGGCAGCAGACCTCTCCTGTCCTGCCCTGCCTACTGCTCCCCTCAACAGTGTATTTCAGTAGATCTGCCTATTCTGCTCCCGACTGTCTCTGATGAATCCTCTCACCCACCTGCACACTTTTGGCCTATATCCCAGGTCTTGTATGTGTAAATAAATAAAAATAAATCTTTAAAAAAAAAATCATACTATCATATGCTATAGTCATGAGACAGGGGAAGGAAGGTGTTACCAATATCTGCTTGCAAAATTAAATACCAAACTTCAAGTCTGTTGATGTCAGTGAATTGTTTTAACTCTCCAATTTTATCAAGCTCTGGTGGTTTGAGTTTTCAAAGTATTAAACTGCTATGTTTGCCAAACTCAGGTTATGGAAAACAAGGAATAGTAAATCTCTTTAGCAGCCAAAAAAATTCTATAGAGAAAAAGATATAAATCCATTCCTAGAGATGCTTAGAATTAGACCAAACAAGTCACCTGAATACATCCTCACCCTGTGGGATTAAGCTACCTATCTCCCCGCACTCAGATTACTACAGTTTAGAATCAGTTTTAAACCATTCACCTCAGAAAAGGGAAAACTTTGTTTCCAAAGAAAAATGGACTTATTCTCAGTGTAACTTAGTCAATGAAATCCCTTGCTGTCTACATTTATTTTGGAGCCAGCATTCCTCAAAAGGATTTTCAAACACACAGGACATTATATGGTTATCTGGAATTTTTTTTAACCAATCAAAAGAAAAACAAGCTACCTCTATGATTCTTATTACCTATTCTGAGAAATTAGCATTAAGTTGTTAATTTGGTAGAATTCCCACCTAGAATTTATAAACTGGTTATGATCATCAGTGTTGTAAGGAGTAAAGATGTTGAGATCTTAACTACTTCATTGAAGTGGCAGCTAAGAAAAAGTCACAGAAGGCATTGTGACTTGTTGAACCCCAAGCTCAATTTCAAACTTTTCTGAATATTACGGTGGTTTAAAGAGATTGACAAAGTCACTCTAAATAAATATCCTTATTTCTCTGCACATCATTCAATTTCTCCTTCCTGAGTTGGACACAGACACACCTAATTCTTGGGTATGGAAAACTTGTTTCTCTCAGAGAATTTAGCAACATACAAAAAGTATGCCAAAAAATTTTTTGCCAGCTTCCCAAGGCCACACAGCCAAATAGCAATCACATATGCAAAAATGCTATTTTCATTACCACAGGATATGACCCACTAAAGGGTACGAGGGAGAGGGGAGAAAGATTACCTTACGGAGGATGAATGCACGAACAAGGAAGAATAAAATTCCAGACATAATACCAGAAAGCAGCGGAGAAACAAACCAAGACATCACTGGAATAGAACACATTAAGAAAAAATGTGAATAGATAAAAATCAGTAACAAAAAAAACACTTTAAATTTTATTATTCTCTTTTCAAAACTTTTAGTCTGTCCCTCTATTCTATACCATACATGCCAATACACATTCCATGATAACATGACAATAAAAAGATGTCATTTAGAATTAAACATACCAATTTTTATCAGTTCAGACCACTTGACACCCTCCTGCCCCTTTGCCACAAGGGAGAAACCAATGGTTGCACCAACAATACAATGGGTTCCAGAAATGGGAAGCTTCAAAAACGAAGCCACTAGTTGCCACACAGCAGAACCTGAAACACAGTCAAGTGGCATTAAGTCAATGGCAAAATCCCATTATGTCTGCAGTGCACTCTCAAGATCATCTGAAAGGTACAGGACAGCACGAGACCCATTTCCTTGCCCACCACCGGTGGAATAATGCGAACGAACTTACCAAACATCGCGCTGACAGAGCCGGCCATCAGCTGGTGCTGGGTCGAGTTGTACATCTCCACGTCAATCAAGCCCTTCCTGATGGTTTCGCTCACTTTGGCCCCCAGGAGAACAGAGCCCACAGTCTCAAAAACACTAGCGAGGATGCACGCTTGCTTCAGGGTCACTACACCTGAGCCCACAGCTGTACCAAACGAATTGGCCACATCATTGGCTCCCACGGAGAATGCCAAGACAAATGCAATGACGAAGCCCAGGATAAGCATCCAGAGGTAGTCCACCAAGGGACCGGAAGCGGCAGGGGTTGCGATACTACTGGTAATCATTGTTGCCGTGGTAGATGCCATCCTTCAGAGTAGTGGTTTTTTAATTACTAAGAATTACCGAGCGGCTTTCAAATGTGTAAACGGAATATGAGGTATCAAAATGCTATAATAAATAATATATATTATATAAAATTAAATACTGTAAACTACGGCCCAGAAACCGAGCTGTGGAGTTACTGCTATACACTGGGTATGGGCATCTGTTGTCTGGGGTTTCTTTGGCTGTGGAGGGCTAAAAGCACGGAGCCGAATTCCATGGCGGAGAAGAGAAAGGACGTAAGTTCATCCTGGGGGTGGAGAAAATAACAATGGCAGAGCGCCCTTGGGGGAGGGAGCGGTCCAGCCGCGGCGGGGACCCACGAGGTCGGGAATCCCGGCCGTGGCCCCAGTCCCCACCCCGCGCCGGCACACGCACCGGCGGGGCACGTGGCGCCCGGACCTCCTGCGCCCGCGCGCGCCCGGCCGGCCCCGCAGCCCGGCCCGCGCGCGCCCTCCGCGAGAAAACCGGAAAAGGGCCGTTCCCGCGCGCGCCGCCCGAGGACCGCCAAAAAGGCCCGCGGGCGGGCTGGGTGGGGGAGGGTGGGGGGGAGCGGCGGGCAGCCACGCAGCCGGAACCGCCGCACCGCCCGCAGCCGCGCAGCCGGCAGCCTTTCCGCTGCGGCGTCCGCGCCCGGCGCCAGAGAGAATAAAGAGCCTTTCCAAGGTGGCGCCACCACTCACCAGAGGAAACCAGGGGCCGAGCAGGAGACGAGGTGGTCCAGGCTGCGGCAGCGGGCTGAAGCCACGGACGCACGCACCTGCGGTTGGTGAGCGAGTAGCCCGGAGCAGAGATTCCGGGGATGGGTCGGCAGGGCTGGAGACCCACCCGGGAGGCAGCCGCGGGCGCCTCAGCAGCCGAGAAGAGGAAGCACGCAGCGCGCGCCGGCAGCCATCACTTCAGTGGCACACGCCGCCCGTCGCTACTTATACTGCGCGTGACTCGTCACGAGCCCCGCCCCAAGGTGACACCGCCTAAACGGGGCGCTCATTGGTCCGGCCGGCGCCGGAGACCCTGCCCCTAGCTGGAAGCGAATCCGAGTGGGAAGGGCCAACCCCCTCCCTGCGGCCTCGCCGGGGCGTCTGCCCGGGTCTGCTTGGGACCCTTGCGCTGCTGAGGGACGTCTTCATGCAGGGTTAGAGTTCACGATCAAAGTCACTACTAATTCCCCCCACCCCTCGCGGGTCTGTTTTACAGAGCCGGCCGCCCCTAGAGGCTCACTTTCAGCGTTTTTTTGATCTGTCGAGTCCAGAGGCCACACCTGGCCGCACTTCCCTCCCGTCCGCCAGCTGTCGCTGCGGGAGACCTCGCCTCCGGGGCCTCCGGCTTCTCGCACCTGTGACTTTCCCTTGGCTAGACAGACACCGTCCCTGACCGAGGGAGGGAGGCTCACGTGGTCGCCCGGCTCCCGCAGTCATGCACTTGGGTGAGAAAAGAAACTGGAAAGTCACGAGAATCAGGGTGTCTGCCCAGTTATGGCGCAGGGCGAAAGGGTGGCTGCGGGTCATTTTTCCGTAGCAGCCCTGCGTATTTTACGCCGTGGCTGTGTCTGGAGTTGGGGGAACGGGAAAGGCAGTGCTTCTGGTTCAAAGTCTGACTCCACTTGCTGCAGTGTGTCACCTTGAAAAAGTTCCAAATTTCTCAGGCTGCGTTCTCACGAATGTAAAATGTTAACAATCAGTACCTGCTTTGTGGCAGGATTTAAATGAGTTAACGGTGTGATTTGAAGTTGGCAGTTAAGTAACTGCCCATTTCCGCTTTGCTCTTTGGGAGAATATGCCTGTTTTAAGATGTAGAAAAGTGTAAGGGGGGGCCTACCTGGTGGCGCAGCAGTTGAGCCCTGCGCTGTGGCGCTGTCGGCAGCGGGGACGCGAGTTCGATGCCCTGCCTGGGAGAGTCCCACATGGTGCAGCAGACCTCTCCTGCCTCGCCCGCTGCTCCCCTCAGCAGTGTATTTCTGATCTGCCTGTTCTGCTCCCCACTCTATCTCTGGTGAGCCCTCTCGCTGCCCCACGCCTCTGGCCTGTACCCCAGCTTGTACGTATAAACAAATAAATCTTTTAAAAAAAAGTGTAAGGGGATTTACTCTTACTCCTGGAAATTTTCCAATCCGTTTGAAGTAAAAATTGATTTCTGGTCCCCTCCAATGTTATAATGTCGTTTTGACATTACTGAGAGCGAATTTGCAATGTAACTGCATAAACCTTACATAGATTAAGCTCAGGACTGACCAATCATGCCGTGGGGGATTAACGTAGTGGTCTCATGTCAGGGTTGTGAGATTTAAAAATTCCAACCAGAAATACTTACTAGGCTTAGAACAGAGCCCTCCTCAACTTTCTGCCATCCCTAGCAGCAGGGCACTGGATAGCAGGAACAAAAACATTGTGAATGGTTGCTGTCTATATCAGACATCTAGAGAGGCTTAAACTCCACCTGAGTATCCGCTGACCTACCTAGAACATCTGATGGAGTTCTATGAATAATTTACGAAGCTCTAAGTCCCAAGGTCATGTCCAAAAAAGAAAGTACATGTCCGGGAGCATTGACCTGGAGTGCAATTCTGATGTAATTCTGGCATCTTAAAATGTACTCCTCCTTCCACCTTTATTCATTTCAAGGTTGTGAAAAAAAATTGAATAAAAAGACTGATCTGTTAAAGATCCTGTGTTCTGCCATTTAAAATAATTTTTTAAAAGATTTATTTATGCATACAAGCTGAGGTGTAGGCCAGAGGTGTGGGGTGGTGAGAGGATTCACCAGAGACAGAGTGGGGAGCAGACAGGTAGATCGACTGGAATACACTGCTGAGAGGAGTAGCTGGTGAGAGAGGAGAGGTCTGCTTCGCCATGTGGGAATCTCCCTGGCTGTGTATTGAACTTGTGTTGCAGTGGCTCTGAATAGCTTCATGGTTCTGTGCTTAACCCATTGTGCCACCAGGGAGGCCCTAAAATAATAATTTTCAAAGCAGTTGTTGGTAAGGAAATTGTCTAGAGCTTCTCCCAGTTTGTGTTTTCTTTGTGTCTATTGGCAAACTTTTGTGGGCCTATGGTATTATGTCATTAACCTGGCACACACTTGCTGTACAACCTCTGTGTGGAAAATATCCATGGAGGTGAGAGATCACAGTCCTCGCCCTCTGAGGTGGGTTTGTAGGGTAAGTGTTGGGGGTGGGGGAGAGACTGGAAAGGAATTCCCCTTGCAAATGAATTCTACCAACATTTGCAGCCTCTAGAATGGCCCTCCCTTCCTTCTCCGGACAACTCTCTGAGAGTGCCTCTGCCAGCCAGTCTGGGAGGTGAATGTCATCTGGGGACAGAGGCTGGGTGGGGTATGGCCTTTGGAGACCTGCTGGGGAAGTACGAGGATCTCCAGTTCACACACAAAAGACACTGGTTCTAACCTTGTCGCTGAATACAGGGAAGGGGAAGAGAGGTCCTGAGGAGGGTTCTCTGTTAGAATCAGGGCCTTGGTATATTAGTGTACGCCCTAGGATCTCAATAAGGCCATTGGTTCCACGGTTAAACACAAAACTTAAACTGTGTTATCTGTTCAACTACTCACTAGTTAAGTGACCATGAGCAAATAAACATTCTGCCTCAGTTTCGTCATCTGTAAAGGGCCAAGTTTGAGAGTCCACACTTCACAGGGCTGTTTTGAGGACTCCATCAATGTATGCAAAGCCCTTCTAGAGGGTGTCTGGCACATGGTGGTGCTCACTAAGCATGCTCATACTGTTAAGCAACTAGCTGAAGGTTTGCTGGGTATAGCCAGTATTGAAAATGAACTGTCAGGTGTCAGAGCTGCCCTTGGGCCACACACTTCCAAACTTCTCCCACTGCTGGTAGAGAGTGAGGAGCCCTAGGGCTGCTGCCATGGGTGGTGGGATGGGGAGTAGTATGTGGCACAGGGCACATGGAGGGGCTCCCTGGCGGAGGAGTGGGAAACTTCAGCTTGGTTCAGATCCTACTGGCCACAGGATCTTTGGTGAGCTACTGAGCCTGTGAACTCAAAGGTCCCTCTTTGGGACCCCTCCCCACAATCCTTCCTCTCCTTCAAAGCAAATAGAAGATGGCCTGCTACATATTGCTGGTCACCCAACCTGGACACTGTGGGTTTAGAATTGTCTTGGAGACGTTTCTATCTCTCTCACTAACTCAGAGTTGGTCCACGGAGAGGTGGGAGAGCAGACCCAACAACCCCTCTAGGCCTATGCAGGTGGGCCAAAAGGAGGAGAAAATACCACTTTTGCACTTTCTGACCTCAGAGACCTACAGTCAAGGAAATGCCTCTGAGGCCACCATTCCATGAGCATGAAGTGAGCCCCCTAGGGAAAGTCTACTTGGAGGAAGGGAAGTTTGGGGGGGATGGGATCACTGGGGAGCCTACAGGGTCAAAAGCAACTTCAAAAGACAAGCTGTGAGGACTCAGATGGGAGCAGGAAAAAGAGCACCCATGGAAAAAAAGGTAGGAGGCTTTGAGTATGGAGATTACCTCCACCCTGCCCATCACTGCCCTCTCCTCAGGTAGTCATAGGCGAAGAAGGAGAAGGTCATGATGTCTACGGTGCAGTGGATATTCATGTGCCGGGCACTGTTTCAGGTGCTCTGCATGTATTATCTCCTGTGATGCTCTCAATAAATCTTGGATGATATACTTTTACCTTACTGTACAAAGAAGCTGAGGCATGCAGTTTCATGCAGCAACAGTTAAGGCACTGAAGAACCTAACAAGGTTCAAGTTTGTTTGTAAGTGCTTTTTGCCTCTCTGTCAGTAAGCACAGAGGCAAATATGATGCCCTTAAGGTGTTAACTCTTACTTACATTGGTTAGCACACTTACTTCCCCCTCCTTCCCTCCTTTTTATTAATTCTGTTTTGCTTTTACTATATTTTAAGCCTCCTCAAACCCTGTTGAAATAGAAAAGGACATTTCCAGGAGACCTGAAGCCAGCATTGTCCCATGGTAAGAAAGCCAGGAAGAGGCAGAAAGCCAGGACACGTCTTCTCTCTAGAAATAAAGTTGATGCAGTGACCTGACCATTTCCTAGAGTAAGTGAAAACTCTGTTCTTCAGACTTCTCAAGAAATTACTCTTACAAAATAAAACCCATCTGTATTTAATTCTTACAGGCAATAGGTTCAAGATAATGTTTTGGGCTTTGTTTTTGTTTTTTGGGTCTTCAGTGACACAAAACTTTTTAGGTTTTGTGTGTGTGTGTGTGTGTGTGTGTGTGTGTGTGTGTTTAATTGGGACAATATTGTTTTACAATACTTTATATGATTCAGAGGTATAGACTGACCCCCTTCAGGTATATGTTACCACACCACACCCACCAAGGCTCCTGTCGAATAATGTTTGGAGCAAAGACCACACTTTGCCACCACTACTTTCCCACCTGGGAAATGACTGTGGCCGGCCCCTCTGTCTTCAGATATTTCCTCACTCCCCATTAAACAGGATTGGGCACCCAGTATCCCTAACTCTTCATTCACAAGGTCCGGGGAAAGTTCTAGACAGAGGTAGAGGGAAGGTGGGTAAAGGGAAGGGGTTCACCCAGAGAGCCAGGTTCTGACTGGGAGTGGTGTCAGGCCAGCGTCCCACAGCAATAAAAAGCTGGATTTGGGTTGTGCTAAGTGAACTAATCAGTTCAAGGAGTGAGGATTGGCCCACCCACCCCAGGTTTTCTGTGCCTCCTCCCTGACAGCGCATCACCTGGTCTCTTCCCTTTGTTTTAAGTGAACACATTTGGGCATGATGTAGCATAGGACTCAGGCAAAGGAAGCAGAACTACAGTTCTGGGAGCTTGAAATGTTCTTCGAGTGTCAGGACTGCCCAGTGTTCTTGAATATTTCTTCAGAAAGACCTCTCTAGAGAGCTAAACTGGAATTCCCCATTTTCTCTAATTTCCCAGGAAAGCAGGGAAGAAAGGCAGTTTGCTAGAAATTCAGAAACCGTGTGTAATGAATAGCCGAGACAAAGGGGGAAGGGGTCAGCACATCGCCACCACACCCCAGGATGTGTGCTTTTAGACTGAGAAACTGAGTGGGCAGCAGGACATGAGTCATCCGCACAGCCATGCCAAGGAGATAAAGGGGAATGGCATCAGGAGTTCCATCTCTTCCCCTAGCTGTTGACTCATTCATTCAACAAATCATCTGCAGTGGATTTGGTGGATCAACAAGACTAGCCACCCAATGCCCTCAAAAAACACAAACCCCTGACATCTAGAATTTCATACTGAGTACCAGCCATGAACATAACCAAAAAAGCAAAGTCAACCTTCCACCCACCGCCAAGCCTCCCACTCCCGAGCCCGCCCCACATAGCTCATCTTCTAGTACATCCTTATTTATCCTTTGGTCAGCAAACAGCATGAGAGACTGCCAGGTCACCCACCCCACAGTCCACCCTACACTGCAGAGCTGCCTGCTTTCTACAGGATCCCTCCAGCTGGTTCAGGACCCCTCACTCATCTGGTCCCTTGGGCAAAAGAAAGATACCCAAGAAGAGCCCCCTGGGCTGGGGAGGTCAAGCTGTAGAAAAAACTGTCCATCTGGAGAGAGTGACCAGAGCCTGCACCTGCACTCAGCTTTGCAGGTCCAGGAAGTCAGGTGTTTGGGGGCTTCAGCTGCTGGGAACTGTCTCATGGGAGACTGAGGTTCTGAGCAAAACCTAAGTTCATTTTCAGTGGGGAGATTTGTTTCTAATGATGGGGACCTTCTTCCCCCTGCCCAGAGCCTGCTCCCTCAAAGTGTGGTCTGTAGGCCAAGAGCAAGGGAGCTTGCATGAGCTCAGGCTCCTCCCAGACCTACTGAATCAGAATCAGCATTTTAACAAGGACCCCAGATGATTCATGTGCGCTTTACAGATTGAGAAGCAATTACAAGAAAAGTAAAAAATCTTTAAAAAAAAAAAAAAGAAAAGTAGTGATTCTCCTTACCTGGTAAGACCCACATGCACTTCCCCAAATCCAAATCTAACAACCCCTTATATAAACTCTGTGGGACCACCTCCTCAGTTCTCATTGAGGGACAAACTGGGAATGCAAGGCTTGTTGGGACCTGTAGTTTGCCCATTTAGGTACTATGGGCATTCTTTGTAGCCACCCCACCTTATTTAAATAGGGTTCTGAAAAATAATATTCATGGAACTGTCTATTTAAATTATTCCATACTGGGGCCTCCCTGGTGGCACAATGGGTTACATCTCAGCACTATGAAGTTATCCAGAGCCACTGCAGCACGAGTTTGATCTCCAGCCAGGGAGCTTCTCACGCGGCACAGCAGACCTCTCCTGCCTCGCCCGCTGCTCCCCTCAGCAGTGTAGTTCAGTCAGTCTGCCTGTTCTACTCCCCACTATGTCTCTGGTGGATCCTTTCACCCCCCCCACACACACCTCTGTCCTACACCCCAGCTCCTGATTGCATAAATAATAAATATTTTTAAAAAATAGAATTAACCAATTTAAGTACATTATGCTATTTTAGTAATTTTTATTAAACATAAATATCATTATTGACAAATCATAAATAAATATATATGCCTGCTCCAAAGTAAGATGATATAATAATAGTATATCTCCCTAAAATACAGGGAGATGTCAAATATCATTCAGTAACATATCAATTTACTTTTATTTCTTGTCTTTTAGTAAAAGCAAAATTTGACCCAAAAGTCTTTTCAGTTGACATTACATTATCTCTAGTCATGCTAAACTTTTTTTTTTAATGTCTTATTTGACCACGTATGAAATAAGGTCAAGTCTCACCCTATCAGATAGTTTCCAAAACAAAATTTAACTAAGGCTATCACTCCTTGTTAGATGTTTCTGTTTGGGGACTAAAGAACTGAATCTTTAAGCCAGCTGGCCTTGCACTAACCTGCCAGAAGCAAAATAAGTAAGTAAATAAAAATATGTTATTCCTTATCTACCATTTGCAGAGTATTGAACTTTATAGCTATGACCTTGGGCGATGCCTGTGATGACTTGTAAAAACCTTACATTGTGGATGAGAGGTTCACTCTCCTGGCTCTAGGTAGGTACCTAAAGCATTGTTTCATCTTCACAACTGTGTGACAGAGGCACGGCAGGTATTGTTACCATCTCCCAGGGAGATGGGACGCTCAGAGCCTACAGCCACAGTTAGAAAGCAAGAGAGTGGGGCCGGGAAGCCGGGCACCGTGGGCCCTGACAGGCATGGGCTGAACAAATGACGCCAAGTTTAGGGTTCTTCCCACCACCCTGTGCAGCCTCCGGATTTAAACCAGAGGAATGAGCCAGATAAGGAAGAGAGGGGAAGGAGAGCAGACTTCACTTTCAAAGACAACCTCAATTGCAAATACTGTTCCTTTATTTTATTTTTAAAGATTTATTTATTTATACATACAAGCTGGAGTACAGGCCAGAGGCCTGGGGTGGCGAGAGGGTTCGCCAGAGACAGAGTGGGGAGCAGAACAGGCAGATCAGAAATACACTGCTGAGGGGAGCAGCGGGCAAGGCAGGAGAGGTCTGCCGCACCATGTGGGATTCTCCCCTGCTGGCGTCAAACTCGCATTGCTAGCTGCCGACAGCTCCACAGCGCAGCGCTCAACCGCTGCACCACCAGGGAGGCCCCAAATACTGTTCCTTTAATACTGATTAGACTTGTGTTCCGACTATTAGTCCACAAAATGTGGTCACTGAAATTATCAATCTAGATAATATGTGCCCTTGTTAAGACAACATCCAGAAGAGTATAAGTTAAAAGTGTAAGTTAAGAATATAAGTTAAAAGTGCCCTCTGAAAGCCCAATTTTCTAGTCTAACCTCCAAAACAACAGACTAGTAGCAATCCATCAAGTTGTAGTCATTAAATTGTGCAGATTTTTGCATGCCAATCATACCTCAGAATGGCTTTCTGTAGTTCCTTATAAGACACAAGCATAACATGTATTTATATTTTTTTTACAAATAGGTACTGTTTTTCAAATAAAATCATAACATGTATGGTTATACAGCTTGTTATTTTCACTTAGTGTTGTCTTAGCTCTGTTTGCATGTCATTGCATAGTAGCTCCCTGATTCTTTGAATTTCTGCGAAATAGTTCATTGAAAATATGTGTGTGTGTGTGCCTGTGTGCGTGTCTGCATCCACATGTCATAGCCGGGGTGGATTAGCTGGGTCACAGGCTGTTTGAGTGTCTTCATCTTACATTTATATTGCAAAACCATACCAGTTTAGGCACACACCCAGCATTTAAGAGAAAGTGCCAGTTTCAGGACTTTTGATCTTGTTTTAGATCTTCAGGTTACCTAGCCAGTGGCCTAACGGCCCACCTATATCTCCTTTATGAAAATCTGTCTTCCTCTTTAGCATCTCTTAGTTCTTGGCCACAATGAAACCTTTTGACGTCATCGTCAGCTTTAGGCTTGTTCTTTCCCTTCTGCTTCCAGCTCTCCACTTGTCACTCCTGTCCAAACCTGTCTCTCCTCTCATACAACCCCTCCCCTATTTTCTTTCTCCATAGTCTGTATACCCACTCTACTCTGCATGCTCCAGAACAGCCTCTCCTGACCCTGCAGCCACCAAGCACCTCCTTCCCCTCCTCGTATGTTTGCTTTTCCAATGAGGTCATCCTCAAACAGTCGCCTCCTTGCTTGTTGATGTTCCCACCTCCAAACAGCCTGTGTTGGCATGGTGGTTGTTATGGGGTCAGCGTGGGTAGCCAGACCCAGAAGAGACACAGACTTCACCATTCACAACCTTAAATCTGTACTTACTCACCTTCTCAGTAAAGACTGGCTGACGGCTCACTGCCAAGGACTCTGATGATTTACCCAGTGTGTGCCCTCCCTCCTGCCCTCATGGTTACCCACTTTCACTTCCCATATGTCTGCTTATTCCTTGGGCGTAAGACAGGGGCCAGGCAGTGGGCTTCACTGACATTTACACCCCTCTGGGTGAACTCTAGCTACCAGTGCTGATGGAGCCCTGTGATAAAGAAAGGAGAAAGTACTCCATGGCACGAGAGAAAAGGAGTAATGGCTGGTGTTCCCCACAGGCTGCTGGCCATGGCTTGACTTCCCTCTGTTGCCTCACTGCAAGAATGAACCATGGACAGTGGGGAACGATGCACTTGGTGCCTGATGGAGGGTTGAGGGTATGCAGCCAGCTGTGATATCAAGATTAGCACCCCCGGCTCCCTCTCTACCTCACCTTGGTCTTTTCTCCCTTGTTTTCTCTTTCTTCTTGACAGAGTCAATACTTCTCTGGCCACCATCTCCTTTCCTCCTGCCTTTAAACAGCCACAGATTCCCCTTCATCCCCTCACTTCTGTCTGCTACACAGTCCCTGAGATAGTGGTCTACACCCATTACCTTCCTTCCTAACCCAGACTTGGAAATATGTTGCCCCTTCTTCACACCTGCCCAAATCCCTGTCACCTCCCTGCTCCAAACTCCAGCCTCCGCTCTGCTATTCCTGAAGCCTCTGCAGTTGATAATGTTAGTAGACCTGTTAAAAAACTAAATTCATCTAAATAAATTGGTAGATCTAATTGGCTTTATTAAACGAGGCATGGAGCAGTAGCATCCCATGTGGGCCAGGAGAAGGATGCTCTGAGGAGCAGTGAAAATGGAAAATTTCATAGTGAGAAAAAGGGTGTGATACAACTATTAGCAAAAGGAAAGATTTTTTCAGGCCAGGCTATTTTCCCAAAGGGGAAGGCTGGGAGGCCTTAGAATGCAGATGATTTCACTTGGGCTAGCCATGAAATTCCAGCTTGGTTGGTTTAAAATTCCACTTTTGGGAGAGGTTAAAATTATAATCAGATTAGGTATTAAGTCTTGGTGAGGCGTAAATGACTTTCTTTAACAGACCTTTTTCTTTTTAAAGATTTTTATTTATTTTTGCATAGAAAAACTGGGGTGTAGGCCAGAGGTGTGGGGGGGTATGAGAGGATTCACCGGAGATAGAACAGGGAGCAGAACAAGCAGATCTACTGAAATACGCTGCTGAGGGGAGCAGCCGGCGAGACAGGACAGGTCTGCTGCGCCATGTGGGTCAGCTCCCTGGCTAAGGATTGAATGTAGGCTGTTGTTGTGGGCCATTGCAGTGGTAGTGCTGAGACTTAACCCGTAGGCCGTCAAGGAGGCCCCAGACCTTTTTCTTTTTCTTTTTCTTTTTTTTAAAAATTTATTTATTTATGCATACAAGAACTGGGATGTAGGCCAGAGGTGTAGGGTGGTGAGAGGATTCACCAGAGACAGAATGGGGAGCGGATTGACTGAAGTACACTGCTAAAGTGAGCAGCACGCGAGACAGGAGAGGTCTGTTGCATCATGTGGGAATCTCCCTGGCTGGGGATCGAACTCGTGCTGCAGTGGCTGCAGATAGCTTCACAGTACTGAGACTTAACCCGTTGTGCCACCAGGGAGGCCCCACCTAGACCTTTTTAAGTTGTCTTTGCTGAAAATCTGTGTACTGTCCCCCTCTCCTTCCACTTTAGCCTTTTTTCCCAGTTCCTCTTCCTCCTCTCCCACTCCAGTCTGTCTGTCTGTCTGTCTGTCTGTCTCTCTCTCTCTCTCAATCTCTCTCTCTGCCTGTGTCTGTCTGTCTCTCTCTCTCTCTCTGCCTGTGTCTGTCTGTCTGTCTCTCTCATCTTTCTTGGGAGTCTCATATCCATTGCCACCCTAAAGTGCTATCTCCATCTGCAGGTCCACAGTTCTAAATGCCAGCTGTATATTTCTCCCTCAAATGCAACACATTTAACCTAAAATGTCTCAACTACTCACCACCCCCCACTCGAAGCAGCTGCTTTCTTCTGACTCCCCTTATTCAATGACTAAATCTGCATCTCTCTAAGACACACTGAAGCTTTAAGCCTGGAGTCTTTTTAATCCTTTGCCTTCCACACAGCATCAGTCTCTAGATCCTTTAAAGTATCTCCCAAGGTGGTCCCTCTTTTCACCTCCCACACCAGCTCCAGCTCCCTTTCCTGGGTTGTTTTTTGCTGTCATTATTCCCCTTTGCAAACACCTCCAGAGGCCCCCACTGGGTGTGGGGAGAAGCCCAGCCATGTGGACCTTCTCCAGGCTGTCTCCTCCATCTTTCCACATTTGGGTGGAGCTCCCTCCCTTGCCTTTTATCCCGACCGCTGTAAGATATGTCTCATCTACACTCACCTCTAAAACACGGATGTCTGCTCTACACTGGGTCTGGCACCGTCAGCCCTCTTTGCCTGTGTATTTGTGTGTTTGTCTTGTTTTCCCAGTAATGTCAGAAACTTCTGGAACATCTTTGCATTTCTTCATGCCCTGCTAGGACTGGGTTGGTAAATTGTAAGTTCAGGGGTGAGACTAGGAAGGCAAATACATGAGGCAGAGTGAGAGCGGAGGGATGTAATATGACAAAGTGTAGAAGTGTCGGTGCTGGCCAACCTATCTGCAGGCTGAAGGGACTTGCAGGCCAGCAGTTTCAGGTCCTCACCCAGGTGCCTTGCCTTGGCGGCTATTCCCTGAATACCTCTTTATGGTCCATTCTCTAGAGGCAGCAGCCAGTACCAGAGTCTGACAGAGCAGAGGGGCAGGGTGACCTGATTTTCTTAGCCTGGAGTAGGGGCAACAGGCCTCAGCAGGTCCAGAGGTGTCATCTCCTTTTCTCACCCTGCTGGCTGTGCTGCACCTGATGTCAGGTGCTGCCATTTGGCTCCGCTTCCTGTGAGGTCTAACCAGCTATAGCTTTTCGCACTTGCATACTAAAGAAAGAGTAGGCCCACACAGCCTCCCTGCTTATGACCCCATCAAAGTCAGACAGTCCAGTTTTCCCAGGGAGGGCCTGCTGGGCAGCATCTTTATCACTGAAGATTGCTGAGCCTCATACAGACTCAGGTGGTAGAGCGACTGGTGGGGCCCTTGGGGAGGGGTGGAGACAGGAACATGGAGGGGAAAAGCAAGGAGAAAGACAAGTGAGGGGAAACAGCACAGAAATCCAATTTTGACTTCTATGACCTGTCTCTCACAGCTGTAGCCCCCCACTTTCACTGTCCTTTCCCCGACCCACAACCCCATCTAAATCCAGCCCCTCATCCCTTGACACCTCTCAGATATTTCCCAATCTCCAGCCTCACCCCACTCTAAACAACCTTCATAGGTGGCAGGATTCATCTGCCAAACCATTATTTTCATGGAGTCTTTCCCCACTCCCACTGCCTACGGATAAAATCCAGATGGTTCTGTCTGGCGGGGCTTTCCATGACTGCCCTCCTCTGTCCATCTAGCTTTGTTTTCCACTGATTCACAACGGGAAAAATCTACTCTTCCCAGTGGGGCTCGTCACCACACACTCCCTGCCGTGCACTGAAGCCAGTGGGTTTGCCTGATTACCTTGGAGAGTTACTGACTTCCTCACTCCCTGTGAATCCCCTCATTTCCCTTTCACAGCAAGTCTGGGGAGCAGCCTAGTTACTCTAGTTCTGCAGGTGAGAGGAAACGGGCTCAGAGGGAGTCAGTCACTTCCCAAGACCACAGAGCTCCAGAGTAGCAGAGCCTCTCAGCTCCGGCCCTTTGTTCTCCACCTTCTGGGCCTTCTCACTTTACCTTAAATGAAAACAGTGAACTCTTGGGAAACTAAGACTAGGTTCTCTTTTTCGTATGTGACAAACAGTAGTTACAATTACAGTATATAACAGAAAGCAGAGCTAGGTAAATAGTTTAAAGGAACATTTTCTTCTTTTTAAAATCTTTAGAGTTGCTAAAATTCATTTTAAAAAGTATATTTTCTCCCCCTTGTCAGAAAATACAATGCTGTTTTCCTAAATTTCCTAAATTTAAATGATCAAAAACACAAAGCAAATAGGGCCCAAGCGCAGTCTAGAACCCACCTGGAATGTTCTGGAATGTTCTCATTTGAGTTCCTTTCTGAGATGGCAGACCTTCTACAGAGTGGAGCTCATGATTATTGCTTTTTTGTAAAAGGTTACCCTATCACAGCACAAACAAAACCTTGACTTTGGTTTCCCTATACAATGTTGTGATGTATACACTAATTATGTCTCATGATCTGTGCTGTATCTGAGTGTTCTGCCTGGAACTTTGGCATCTTGGAACAGGAGGTGGGGATGCTGCTTCTCTCTCTCTCTCTCTCTCTCACACACACACACACACACACACACACACACACACACACACACACACACACACGGCCTTGCAGTGAGGGGGAAGAGGAAGCCCTGCAGGCACAGGGCTGGGTTAACTAGCAGGAGTGACATTTGGGCTCTGAGTGCTGCACTGTATCTTTCTAATCAGTTCTCTAGCTACTCCAGTCCTCAGAGTTGTTTATGAGTGTTTATGATCACTCTAAACGCCAGATGTTTAATCTTAATTTTTAATAAAAATCTTTATTGGAGTAACATTGGTTTATAACATCATATATGTTTATAACATTACATTACATTTGTCATTATAAATCAACATCTAAACATACTATGTTAAGTTCACCATCTAAAGTCCAATTCTATCCTTCACCATACAATTGATTTATATACCTGATTTATCTACCTCCACATCCCCCTTCCCTTCTATTCACTGCTTCCTGTCCCTGGGCAGCTCTTACCCTTCTGCCTCAAAGCAGGAAGTACCCTGCCTGCTTCTCCCTGCTAGAGGCCCTGAACCCACAGCAACCTCCTACCTAAGCAACAACGAGAGCTGGGTCTCTACAGACCCACCCACCTGCCTTCTCATACACACACCAAGCCCTTCCTGGCTGGTGCTCCCTCCAGGAGCTCTGTTGAGCAGCCAGTCACATTAAAAACAGAATTGCATTACTGTGCATTGCGATAAGAGCAATCCCACAGGTCTGCACAAGATCTAACAGGGGCAGCACAGAAAGTGTGGGGAATTCTTTGTAAGGTGGAGATACTTGTATTAAAGGAATGAAAGAGAGATAGAAGGGACTGATCAGGAAACTGCAAGGGGCAGGCTCAAGGCAGTTTTGCCCAGAATCTGAAGCCCATCACCTGATCAGTGAAGCCCACCTAGTCCTCTGCTTCATAAGGAGGCTAAGACTGGTCTGCGCAGGAGAGCCACCTGCGGCTTCCTTTGATTACAGCTTAATCCAAAGCTTATTCTGGCTTGAAGGAAACCCTCAATGACAGCTTTTCTTGATATTTTATTATTTTAATATTTATTTGCTTGCGCATACAAGAACTGGGGTGTAGGCCAGAGGTGTGGGGTGGGGAGCAGAACAGGCAGATCTACTGAAACACACTGCTGAGGGGAGTAGAAAGTGAGTCAGGAGAGGTCTGCTGCACCATGTGGGTCAGCTCCCTGGCTGGGGATCGAATTAATGCTGCAGTGGCTGCCAATAACTTGATAGCACTGAGATTAACCCCTGTGCCACCAGGGAGGCCTTTCCCTTGATACTTTAGGGTCATGGCTTTCCACCTGTAAGCACTTTAAACAAATTTTAGAAAGTTAAAAGCAAATATCGAAGTACACCCAGCGGAATTTTATTTCCTGAAACTTTGACTTTAGTTATGGACGTATGTGCATGAGTCTGTGTAAACTGGGTCATAAAGTAAAAGATATTTCTTAGTGAGAGATGTGGCTTAAAAAGTTTAAGAAGCATTGTTTTAAGGGAAGTACTATTTAATATTTATAAATATTAAACAAAGTCTATCAAAAAAGAAAAGGAAAAGAGCAAGACTTGGCTCCTGCACTTGAGAAGCTCTGAATCTAGGGGGGCAAAGAGACAAACAAACCACTAGGATAGGATGTGAGAAGCCAGAGACAGAGGGGTGTGCAGAAGGCCGTGGGGGTTCAGAGGAAGGGGCTATCGCCTTGCCTAGGGGAGGGGGGCAGATCTCCCAGAGGTGGTCTGCCTGAGGCTGGGATGGGGGAGGAAACAGGATGTGGGGTTCCAGTTGGGAGTGTGAACACAGAGATGCAGGGGGGTTGGTGTGACTGGCCTAGGACTCGGGGCTGCTCAGCAAGGCATGGCAGGGGCCCTGGAAGGATTCAGGGGCCCTGGAGACTGCCAGGCGTGAGAAGATCTGAGGGACAAGGTAAGTAAGGACTTTTATCCTGTGAGACATGTTAGATTATTTCTATTGTTTCAGAAGGCAGTGACAGGGAGAACAACCACTTGAGGGACACATATTGGGTTTGTCCTCAGTTCAGAGATTTTTCAAGTTTAACTTAATAGTAGTTTTGATGAAAACTTAGGCAGCATTTAACCATTCATCTGATGGGACTTATTTTCCACCTTACTGACCAGCTAGACCCAGCTTTAGCAGCTCAGCCAGCTTCCCAGTGCATCTCCTCGCTTTCTCCTCTCATTTCATTTCTTTATCTCTGCTGAGCACCAAACCCTCCAGCTAAGGAGGGACTGGAAAGGAGGGAGAAGTGCTTTCCCCTGACACCTCTCCTCAGGTACCTAGGGGACTGACTGTAAACTGAAAGACACAGCAGGGCTGAGGTCTGGTTTTCACCTGGCAGACAGGGAGTGGCCTCTCTTTCTGCTTGTAAATCTCTGCAGAGAAAATAGAGTTAGAAGGAAAAAGCAAAAGGAACAAAGGAGTTAGCATTTTATTTCCTCTTTATAAAAAAACACTTTTTATCTGTAGATCAGGAATATAGTGTCTGCCTCTTCCTAGTAATCTCTTCAAGCTCAGTAATTGGAAAGGGATTAGGCAAATATTAAATATCAGTAAACAGGGCCTCCCTGGTGGCCTAGGGGTTAATTCCCAGCGCTTTTGACCCCTGGCCAGGGAGCTAACCTAAGTGGTGCAGCAGACCTTTCCTGTCTCTCCTGCTGCTCCCCTCAGCAGTGTACTTCAGTAGATCCACCTATTCTGCTCCCCACTCTGTCTCTGGTGAATCCTCTCACCCTCCCCACTGCCCCAACACCTCTGGTCTACACCCCAGCTCTTGTATGCATAAATAAATAAAAATAATCTTTAAAAAAAATGAATTATACCATCATATGACTAGGAATTCTAAGAGGTCCCCAGGAGAATTATATATGTGCCTTTTGCTATTGTCCATTCTTCTGTAAGGCTGGTCTTCTCCTTGGCTCCCCACATCCACACCCCAAACCCCTTTCTACACAGAATACCCTGCTCCGAGGGAATTCTGCTGCCCCAAATTCCTTTACCCTGTTCTACACCAACCTGAATCCTAACTCTAAGTCCTCCTGGAAGCCAACCCAGAAGGAGTAATATAAATTCCTGAGACCTTTATTGTCTTTTATGTCTTTATGAATGTTAAGTGATTCATTCATTTCCTTATTCTTAAAGCTTTGGGTGTTAAATGCCACTGATAACAGCAGATTCTTAGAACCCAGTAACCTCTGGCACCAAGCTGAGTATGCAATAGGATCTCAGAACTGAGATCTAATAGAATCTAATACAAAACTTGAGTTCAAGTCCCTGGGATTTTAGGAGTTTCCTTAATCTCAGAGGCATGATTTCCTCTCTTAAAAAACTAAGATAGTAGGGCCTCCCTGGTGGTGCAGCGGTTAAGTGCTGCGCTGTGGAGCTGTCGGCAGCGGCGATGCGAGTTCAATACCCGGCCGGGGAGAATCCCACATGGCGCGGCAGACCTCTCCTGCCTTGCCCACTGCTCCCCTCAGCAGTGATCTGCCTGTTCTGTTCCCCACTCTGTCTCTGGTGAAGCCGCTCACCACTCCACACCTCTAGCCTTTACCCCAGCTGTATGTATAAATAAATAAATCTTAAAAAAAAAAAGTTAAAAAAAAAAAAACCTAAGATAGTAAAGAAGTACCTAATTTTACAGTTGTTGCAGGAGTTAAGAGAAACTACAGGAAAAAGTTCAACATCTAATGGATCAATTAATTTTACTCTAATGTGGTAAGATAGATGTCAAAGGGCATTCTTTTTATTTGCTCATTTTTGTCTATTCAGTTTTAGGATTTTCTCCATTCTTGTGAATTTTATTCAATTTTTATTTTATTTTTGAGATGTGTCAGGTCAGAACAAAAAGATATATTCATGAGCTGCAGGTAAACTAATCTCATTAGTCTGTTCTTGTGTTTTTCCTTTTCTGTTTCCTTTTCCTTGAAGAAATAGGTAAATATCCTTATTTCCTCCTCTCAAATGGTATTCTTGAGACCATATTCTTTGGAGACCAGATTTTCAGGACCCTGGTCATCTTTGGCACCACTGCTTAGGAGGCGTTGCCAGCAGGAGCTCTGACAATGGGCTTAGTTGTTGCTAATCCTCACGTGGATTAGAATGGGTGACAGAGAACTAACACTCTTCTCGTGACTGGCTCAATCATAAATACTTGTCCCAGTCCTCTCAGCGTCCCTGTGACTGGTAATGGGGCCATAGTCCTGGTCCAGCTATTCAGGAAGCTGAGACTCGAGCTTTGAGCACCCTGAAGCAGCCCAGCAGAAGCTGCCTGAGTGTAAGGTGAGATATTTTAAAAACCACATTCTGCCACTTGCAACAACACGGATGGGCCTAGAAGGTTATTATGCATAGTGAAAAAAGTCAGACAGAGAAACACGAACACCGTATGATTTCACTCATATGGTACAAAGAAAAATAAAACAAATGAATGAACTAAACATTTTTTTAAAAGATTTATTTCTTTATGGATGCAAGACCTGGGGTGTAGGCCAGAGATGTGGGGGGGAAGGGGAGAAGGGATTCACCAGAGACAGAGTGAGGAGCAGAACAGGGGGATTTACTGAAATACACTGCTGAGGGGAGCAACAGGCAAGCAATGGGCAAGACAGGGGAAGTCTGCTGCACCATGTGGGAAGATCCCTGGCGGGGGATCAAACTCATGCCTCAGTGGTTGGTGAGAGCTTAATAGTGCTGAGACATAACCCCTGGCACCACCAGGGAGGCCCCTGAACTAAACATATAAACTGTAAAACCAAAGTCATGGCTACCAGAAGGGAAGGGGAGAGGGTGGGTGAACTGGGTAGAAGTGATTGATTACATGAGGAAGGACAGAATTGGGATTTTAGTGGTGAACACAATGTATATACAGAGGTGGATTTATGGGATGCATACTGAAACTTACGTAATGCAGTGTTACTTCAGCAGAAGCCACTCTGAGCACAGCCAACTTGTGACCTTCACGCTCTCCAGGGAAACAGTCCTTCATGTTTGAAATCATTCGTTCTTGGTGAGATCTGAGGAATCAAGGGTGAAAGTTCCCTTGGGGTGGTTCTCAACAAGATGTCATGTTAAGGAGGAAAAATGCCGGTAAATAAAAGTCTCCGGCCACACGGAGGTGGCTGGAAGTGGAGCTCCGCAGCTGGAGGTATTTGTTGGAAAAAACAGTGGGAGGGGAGGTTCAGCCTTGGGGTCAAGCTACCCACAAGTCAGCTCAGAGGCTGTGACTCAGTGTTCTGGGGGAGGCTGCTTTCTCCAAACAGGGAACTGGTGGCCAAGGAAGGAAGTGAAGCAATCTCAGACTCCTCAGTGGCCTTGGGGTAGGCATATCTGAAGGTCTAAGTCATCCCCAAGTATGGTGACATAGTACTTCTACTGTGGCCCCAAGGCACAAACAACACCAAAGGGGTAGGATTCTGGAGAGAAAGGGGACTGGGGACTATCTTGGGTGAGTAGCTTTCCCTCTCTGCACCTTCATTTCTTTATTTAATATGGAGGGGGAGACCTGGCGCCCAGCACCCAAACTCTGACCATGGCTGTGTTTTATTTTACAACTAGAAAAACGATTGAATTTCAGTGCCTTTGCCCATGATTTGTCTTCCAGGTCACCATGGCCTCTGCCCCTCCCTTCCATCTCACCCTCAGTTAGTTCACAACTTCAGGCTTCCTGACTGCCTTTGACGTGATTTGAAATGGCAGTGCCAGGGCTAGAAGCCGCCTAGTCCTTTCCAGCTCTGGAGCGCTAAGATTCTGAACCTTAGGAAAACAGATTCCAAATACTGAGTAGAAACAGAGCAAGTAGCCTGTCCTGGGATGAGAAGGAAATGATCCTTCATCCCAGGATTCTAGAGATTGAGTGTGGCAGGGTGCCAGGGCTGAGCATCTGCCAGGCAGAACCGACGCAGTTTAGGGAGAATTCAAAACAGTCTCTTTTACCGCCTCCTGTGAATCCTGTTTCTCAAGAGCTGGGCTGCCAGCTGTGGGCATCATGCCCAACCTTCAGTGGGCAGTGAGGGGGCTAAGTACCCATCTGTCCAGTTTCCTAAGCAGGTGGCTGGGAAGATAGTGCCTGCATCCAGACTGCCCTCTGCTGGACAAGCACTGCAGCTGCTGTGGGGTGAGAACAGAAAATCCAGAGGCAAGAGACACGGGGTTCTAGTGTCTATACATATGTCAAGTGGGAAAGGCAAGGAGAAGGCCTTCAGCTTTTCTTCCATCTTAACAGAATGCGTGGCACCTTCCTTGGGGTATTGGTCCTCCTAAAAGGTCTCTAGTAAGACAGTCTCAGTCTCCTATGTCTAATCAAAATGATTTTTCTAACGTCAGGGGCTGACACAACAATGTGCTCATACATATTCATTGAATAAATAAACTAGGTCAGCCGTTACCTATGGCAGAAGCTACTTCGGGCTTTGTTGAGGAGGGTGCTTATAACTTATTGGCTCTTATTGGTCCCCCTGCCTGGTTCTCCCAGTTTCAACTGTAGCTACTGGCCATCTTCTAATTCTTTGACCCTACTCCTGCTTCCCCACCAAGGTGCTTACAAGTCATGGCAGACCTAGTTCATAACTTCTCCCTTTTCTCTCTCTTTAAACATTTCCTTCTGTCTCCCTTTTAGATAACTAGATTCTCATTTGACCTTGAACTCACTGGGCTTAGAGATATTCTCACCTCCTAAAACTGTCACAGGCATGTATCTTTCTCCCATTAATTGTTGTTACTTGACACTTGTCAATACTGTTGGTCTGTATAAGGGGCTGGAAACTTCAGATTTTCAGGAGGGGCCTCTGGGATGCCCCGAGGTTAGCCTGGGCAGAGCCTGGCTCTGAGACAGGCTAAGGTAGGGCCTTAGGTCCAGGCTCAGAGCCAAGTGGCAGGATATTATGAAAACACTGAACTTGTCTCAGGCATTCTCACATGATCGCACACAGTGAGCTAGCTAACCATACTTAGGGGGTGTGTGCTAAACTGAGGCATGCTTAAAATTTTAGTTTGAGTAAAAATTGACTCAATCTAGCAGATGGAAAGGAGCTCTGAGAAGCTGTGCAAAATAAAAGACTTTTATAGGCAGAAGGAAGCAGGAATAGGGATGTCATACTAGGCAAAAAAAAAGCAGGCTGATTATGGCAACGGCACAATCCTTTATGAGGCAGATTTCCTCACTAGTGCTCAGGGGACAATTCCTGATGGACTGGTTTGAGATTCCTTTTCTGGGAGAGTGGGAGCTAGAATTAAACTAAATCTTGGTGTGTGATGTAGGTCTTAGCACAAGTGACTCCATTTTCGACCTGCTCTCTTGTTTTTAACAATTGGTAGAACCAATCAAAGGGCTGAGAAGAGTAAGAAACTTATGCTCATTCCCACTCCTTCCCCCATTTTCCCTGCGTATAGAACATGCAGTGTCCTTTTCTTTGGATCCTTATAGAAAAGTATTATGAACATAGGATGTATGTATAGTCATGCACTCAGTGTTTCTCAAATGCCTGCAATGTCCAAGCACTGTTCTCACTCAAAAATCCTTGTTCTAGAGAACTTAGATATGATGAGTGAGAGTCAGATAATGAGATAAATTAGTCAACTATATGATAAGTTAGATTCGTATGTGCAGTGGAAAAGACTTACTAGGGTCAGGGAGCTGGGAGTAGCCCTGCAGACCTTTCCCGCTGCTGTCTTGCCAGCCTCTGGGCCCCTGGTGCTGCCTCTGGTGACTCATGGCTTCTTGCGCTCCCCATACTGGGGGCTGGCCCTGCATGACTGGGTGGGTCTGTGACAAGCCCTGGGGGCTCAGGTGAGGAAACTTCAGAGCAGGTATGGAGGCGAGGACTGCTCCTCTTCATTTATCCTGGGTCAGTTAATGGATGTTTTTCTGGCTTTAGTTAAATGCGATAGAAATATTCTTTATCAGCTGTTCTCAAAGTGTAGTCCATGGACCAGCAGCTCCAGGATCAGCAGCATCTGGGAACTTGTCAGAAATGCAAATTCTCTGGCCTCACCCCAGTCCTCCTGGATAAGAAATTCCGAGGTGGGAGCCCAGAAATCCCTTCACATCTGCACTATAGAAATATTTGGAAATTCACATTTCTACCAGTAGTTGGTCTAAGTGCACATTTTCTACAGTCTAGCCAATTGAAAACAAAACTTTCCAAATTAAGTCCTAGACTAGGAGTACAGATGCTATATTAACAAATGAAAGCTAAGTGACATGGCTTAATTATTTAAAAATAAGTATCAAGTCATTTGATTCTCTTGGCCTTACTCCCTAATTGGTCATGATGGTTAACATAGTCCTAAATTTCTATCCCTAAATTCTATGCTATTTTTAAAAAGTTGGAAATAAATGAGATAAAAAGCACATGATTTTCTGAAATAGCAATTAAATAGTAATAGATTTCTATTTCTCTTCACATTTCCCAGAAGAAGCAGCAAATGCCATTGATGGTCTCTAACTGCATTCTAGGCAATGTGGAAGCACTTAGGTGTAATCTTTTATCTTTAGCACAAACAGTCAGAAGAATACTCTTGACTTTAAGATGAGCACTCAGGCTCTGGGGACTTAAAAGATCTTGCCTGACTTACAACTAGCAAAAGAGAGGTGTAGGCCAGAGGTGCAGAGGGGGAGAGGATTCACCAGAGACAGAGTGGGGAGCAGAACAGGCAGATTGCCTGAAATACACTGCTGAGGGGGGCAGCGGGCAAGGCAGGGGAGGTCTGCTGCGCCATGTGGGTCAGCTCCCTGGCCGGGGATCGAACTTGTGCTGCAGTGGCTGCTGATAGCTTCATAGTGCTTAAACTTAACTCCTTGTGCCACCAGGGAGGCCCAAATAAAGTAAATCTTTTAAAAAAGAAAACATGGCCTGACATCCCTGGATGTAGCTACTCCAGACAAAAAGTTTGTGCCAGCACTTTCAGCTTATTGGATCAGGGTGATGAGAAAGAGTGGGGAGAGGAGGGTGCACCCAGGTCTTTGAGGATGTCTGGGTCTGGTTCACAGGTGGATCAGCCAACTTAAAGACCAGTGGAATGCACTTGCTTCCTGCAACTGTGCAGCCACAGAAAAATAACTGCTTAATTTTGCACAAATAAGAAAATTCTAACCAATGGACAGACTTGGAGATAGTCATGCTTGCCCTGAAAAAAAAGTCCCTTCAAAATGTACCTTCCTGTATTTTCACCAATTTGTGGACAGTAGCCAATGGCTGGCAGTGTGATCTGGGACCTAGCACAGAGACTACTTAATGGTCAATGGTGGTGAACATCGTGTTAGTAGGTTTCACAAAAAACATGCCCTCTCTTTGCATCATATATGAACATCCATAAAAATAAGCATGAGTGGAACTAGCCACCTGACAGACCTGTGCCACCCAGGGAAGGACAAATGGACACAGCATCATATATCATCCATCTACAATCCAGGCCTGGGCCCCAAAATAAGACCTAGATATTCCAGAATGTTAAGCCACAAAACTCTGGCAAAAGTGCCTGTCAGTTGAGCGGCAAGAAAACTCCAGGGCACATAAACCCTGGAAACCAGATTCTGGCCAGTTCTAGCAAATAAGACTATATACCCTGCTGTCCTGCCTTCTTCTTGGAAATACAAGGCATTATCTACAGTAGACAGCATTTTCAGATATTGCAAATATAAACCATACTATTTAAGGACTCATAGGTGGACTATGTTACATTTTTGGATCCCCTGAACATGACTAATTAAACAGTATTACATCTACAGGCATGAGTGAGCAACCACCCAGACATTCACAGGACACTTCCAGCCCTTTATCACGCATAGGTGGTAGCTGTCATTGAAGAATGGAAAGAATGCTTAAAGGAGAATCTAAAAAATATACATGAACAAACAAGTTCAGTTTACAGTGGAATGCACCCTTAAAACATAATATGCCTTCTAAATGTACCAATCCCCGCCCCCCAAAGGAAACTCCTATTTCAATTGTTTTGCTATTAAAGAGTGGGAGAAAAGGCCCAGGTTGACTGTAAGAGACCCAAACCCCAAAATTTACTCTTCTCACTCTCCTTTTCCCCCCACTTTTATCCTCGGGCAAAGCAGGTTACTCACATTTACAAGTTGTCAAGAAGAAAAAGGGGAGGGGAGTCTAACCTGGTGTTTCTATTTTTACTGTCCAATTATGCTTACTGGATTTGGGTTGTTATGGATACTAATGATAATGATGATGAAGATGACAACCCCATGTCAGGGGGTGGGAGATATTGCAGGGCAGTACAAAATGTACAAAAAATAAAAAAGGTTGAGCAACTTAGAAATGAGTTCACACAGATGGTGCATGTTAGACCAGGTGAGGGTTGTGGGGACTGGTTATACCAATCACATGACCATGGAAAGAGAGCAGTGACACAGAATGGCAGGGAAGGAACAAGCTCTCCCTTGGCTCGTGTCTGAAAAACACTTGGTTTGACCTGTTACCTAGCAATGCTTTAATAGACTTGTCCCAGACTATCACCACTGCCCTCAACCAAACTATAAGATACCCATTCTAATGGAGACCTTAAATTGAAGACTTCAGAAGTAGAGAATCTCTGCCCTATACATTGAAAAAAATAATTTTCTGGACACTATAATATTTAGCTTTATCTTATTATTGCTGGTATCCTATGGTTTCCTTCTGCTGACTGAAACACACACACACACACACACACACACACACATACACCCCTCCCTTGGATCTCTTGCTCCTTCTAATCTGCTGACAAACCCTTGCTAGTTTCCCTTTAAATACTTTAGAAATATCCTCCTAGGAAGCATTCTCTCTTATACGTTCTTTCTGACACTTAATAGTTCCCTTATGTGGTTAATCACAGCCTGCAGTCTTCCATGAATTGGACCTTGAACTCACAGCAGCAAAGTGTTGCTGCAAAGGCAAGTTAAAACCTAGTAGCAGAATCTAATTTACAACCAGGAGACAGGATTGAGGCCAGGCTGGGCAATGATAGTTCAGTTGTTACACTTCTGATTTTGGACACAAAATCTCAGTTGGCATTGAAAAACTGGAGACTTGAAGCATCATTACAGGAGCCATGGAGGCGTGGGCCAGACCACATCTTACTGGGTCCACTAAGTCGCTGCCCCCACCTGATGGTCATTTTCCAAATCACATTTATGTCATTGAAATAGACATGCTTGACCATTGGAATGGCCTCCACAAAGTCCTTGGCCTGTGGGGAAGAACTATCATACCAGAACCCTCTGAAACTGCTTCCTTTGACCAAAACACTGAATCAAAAACACCACCACATCCCACTTGTGGGCCCTTAAATGCTCCCCCTCCTCCCTTGACCAGCATCCCAAGAAACTTTGGCCCCCCCAAGACTCTCAGCCTGTGCCCCTTACATTTAACCTGCCCTGAGGCATTAGTATGAGTTCAACACTTGCTGGAAACATTTTTCACCATTCGTCAGAGACAAGTTCTTACTTATTTGCAGATCTGAGTAATTCTTCAGGCAACCTGGGTCATGAGTTTGACCAGCAGGTAAGTCTCTGGTTATTTAACAACCTAAGGTCTTTTTCCTATATATTCCATTTCTCCACAGTTTTGAGCAAATATTTGAGTTCCTGCTGATGTTGTTTTAGAGTTGATGGATTTGAGATCGGAGCAGGGTCCTTGGGTTTACTCTGGGAAAGGTTTCACCAGCTCTCCCTTCAGCAGCACGTGACAAGTTTCTCCATGAGACAGAGATTCAGTTATACTTAAAGAACAGGTTTATTAGGACAAGGAAGTAAAGGACACTTGTACAGACACAAGTGGGCAGGAAGAGCTGCCCCTCTGAGGGGGCGGGTTTGCTAAGAGAGGCCTGCATGGTGCAGGTCACGGGCAGACAGGCAGGCCGCTGCCCTGCAGAGGGACAGAGTTGGTAAAGGAAAGCACCTGCATAGGCACAGGTGGGCAGAGAAAATGGCTGCCCCGAATTCTTGCATGGATGGCACTGATATAGCCTTCTTTCAGTTGGGAGGGGCTCATCTTCGAGGATGGCTGTCTGTTTACTGGCTAACTAGAATTAGAAAAGAGACTGGAGTTTCTACAATGAGTTCAATCTCTGTATCTTTGCCCCTAGACTGCAGTCTAGCTCCTACCTATGCTTGTAATTTAGGAAATGGCACCTAGGGATTGGTACCTAGGTATTGTGCTAATGGTTATGTTGATATCTTCTACCCCCACTTTCTTGTGTGGGTCTAATTCTAATCTTATTTTGCATTATATCTCCTCCATCACTGCCATATGTTAATCTCTGTGCTTGTGCTGAGAACACAAGAGAAACATCTAGACCCATGGGTACTCCCCCACCAGCAAGACTGGAAGCCAGAAGATGATGAACTATAGAGTCTGAGATGAAATGACTTTGCTATATGGCACAAAGAAAACTTAAACACCAGGACTAACAAGAAGCAGGTTTCTTGCACTGGTGCTGACTCAGCGGATTCGCATCCAAAGGCTGAGCCTGGTTTGTAAGAAGTCAGGGGCTTATATACACTTTCAGATTCCACAGGGTTCAGGGTGGGTTTGCACTGACAGCTGTACATGGTCAGGGATGACGTGGCTACATTCCAAGAGGTGAGTTGTTAGTTGCATACCGAGGAGTGAGTAAAGGGTCAGTCATGATGGGGACCCCCCCCAGGTCCATTCTGCCTCATGGCAGTACACAATCTAAACATGAAGCAAGATCCACACCAGGAACCAAGCTGCATACCAGAAACTGGGCAAAAGGTTGTCACTAAGGCCCCCCAGGCTGCTTCTTTCAGGTTACCATGCTTCAACTTGTGTTAGGGCCCCAACACCACTACCAGACTCAGTGAGTCACGGGAAGGATTACTAGTCATGAGACTCAGCATACAGTCCTACTGCCCTCCTAAAAAAACCCAGTAAATTCTAAAGGACACTTTTTATTTTTTTTAATTGTTATTTTTATTTATGTCTTTTACATTACTGTGTATTCCCCGTAGGTTTCCCACCACCAATTCACCCGTGAATCGTCACCAGTCCCCCGTGCTCTCCTCTCCCCCGTTCTGAGCTACAATCCTCCCCTCTCTCTCGCTGATTGTTGCTCTTGTATTTGGTTCCCCTATATTCCTGTTATAAGTGAGACCATTCGATATTTTTCTTTTTCCCTTTGGCTTATTTCGCTGATCATGATCCCTTCTAGTTCCATCCGTGTTGCTGCGAATTGCATGTGTTTATCTTTTTTGAATGCTAAATAGTATTCCATTGTGTATATGTACCACATCTTCTTTATCCAGTAATCTATTTAGGGGCATCTGGGTTGTTTCCATACCTTCCTACTGTAAATAGTGCTGCAATAAACATACGGGTGCATGTATCCTTTTGGATTAGTGTTTTTGTGTCCTTTGGGTAGATTCCCAAAAGTGGTATTGCTGGGTGGTATGGAAGCTCCACTTTTATCAGTTTGAGGAAACGCCATATCGCTTTCCATAGAGGTTGGACCAGCTTGCATTCCCACCAGCAGTGTAGAAGAGTTCCTTTTTCTCCACATCCTCGCCAGCATTTGTTGTTGCCTGTTTTTTTAATGTGCGCCATTCTCACTGACATGAGGTGGTATCTCATCGTGGCTTTGATTTGCATTTCCCTGATTTATAAGTGATGTTGAACATTTTTTCGTATAGCTGTTGGCCATTTGCTTTTCTTCCTTGGAGAAGTGTCTTTTTAGCTCTTCTGCCCATTTTTTGACTGGATTGTTGACTTTGTTTTTGTTGAGTTGTGTGAGCTTGTAGATTTTTGTTATCAGTCCTTTATCGGTTGTATTGTGTGCAAAGATTTTCTCCCAATTAGTAGGGTGTCTGTTTTGATTATTGTCTATTTTGCTGTACAGAAGCTTTTTAGTTTGATGTAGTCCCAGCTGTTTATCTTTTCCTTGACTTCCTTCACTTTTTGGGATGTGTCTTTAAAAATTTTGCTGAGATGTATGTCATGTAGAGTTTGCCTATATTTTCTTCTATAACTTTTATGGTTACAGGTCTAACATCCATTTTGAGTTGGTTTTTGTGCATGGTGTGAGGTAGTAGTCTAGTTTCATTTTTTTGCATGTAGCAGCCCGGTTTTCCTAACACCATTTATTGAACAAGCTAAGCTTGTTCCATTGCATATTCTTCACTCCTTTGTCAAAGATTAGTTGTCCATAGATATGTAGATTTATTTCTGGGTTTTCTATTCTATTCCATTGGTCTGTGCATTTGTTTTTGTTCCAGTACCATGCTATTTTAATTATTATGGCTTGTAGTATAGTTTGAAATCTGGGAGTGTAATCCCTCCATTTTCTTTCTTTTTAATCAGGACAACTTTGGCTATTCGAGGTTTTTTTTTGTGGTTCCATATGAATTTCATCAATATTTGTTCTATTTCTTTGAAGAATGTCATTGAGGTTTTTATCGGAGTAGCATTGAATCATAAATTGCTTTTGGTAGTATGGCCATTTTGATAATGTTAATTTTTCCAATCCATGAACTGGGGATGTCTTTCCATTTTTTTGTGTCCTCCTCTATTTCTCTTAATAGTGTCTTATAGTTTTCTTTGTATAAGTCCTTTACCTCTTTTGTTAGGTTTATTTCCGGGTATTTGATTTTTTTGGTTTCAATTTTGAAGTGGGTGATTCTCTTGATTTCTTCTTCTTCTGACTGAGTGTTTGTATATAGGAAGATCACTGATTTTTGTGCGTTGATTTTGTCTCTTGCTGCTTTACTGAACTGGTCTATAATTTTGGGTAGTTTTTCGATGGAGTTTTTAGGATTCTCTAGGTATATTATCATATCGATGTCATTTTAGAGTCGATGGATTTGAGAGTGGAACAGGGTCCTTGGGTTCACTCTGGGAAAGGTTTCACCAGAGCTCCCTTTGGCGGCACGTGGCAAGTTTCTCCATGAGACAGAGACTCAATTATACTTAAAGAACAGGTTTATTAGGGCAAAGAAGTAAAGGACACTTGTACAGACACAAGTGGGCAGAAAGAGCTGCCCCGCTGAGGGATAGGTTTGCTAAGCGAGGCCTGCATGGTGCAGGTCACTAGCAGACAGGCAGGCTGCTGCCCTGCAGAGAGACAGAGTTGCTAAAGGAAATCACCTGCATAGGCACAGGTGGACAGAGAAATAGCTGCCCCGAATTCTTGCACGAATGGCACTGATATAGCCCTCTTTCAGTTGGGAGGGACTCATCCTCGAGGATGGCTGTGTGTTTACTGGCTAGCTAGAATTAGGAACGAGAGGAGGGATTCTACAATGGGCTCTATTTCCATATCTTTGGCCCTAGAGACTACAAAGCCCTACCTATGCTTTGTAATTTAGGAGCTGGCACTTAGGGATTGTGCTAATTGTTATGTTGCTTTCTTCTACCCCCACTCCCTTGTGTGGGTCTAGTTGTTATCTTATTTTGCATTATGTCTCCTCCATCAATATCATCTGCAAAAAGTGATAATTTAATTTCTTCTTTCCCTATTTGGATTCCTTGTATGTCTTTCTCTTGTCTTATTGCTCTGGCTAGGACTTCCAGTATTATATTGAAAAGCAATGGTGAGAGTGGACATCCTTGCCTTGTTCTTGATCTTAGGGGAAAAGCTTTCAGCTTCTCACCATTGAGGATAATATTGGCAGTGGGTTTGTCATATGTGGCTTTCATTATATTGAGGTATGTTCCTTCTAGCCCAAGGATTTCAAGGGCTTTTATCATAAAACAGATGTTGTACTTTGTCGAATGCTTTCTCAGCAAAGGATGCATTTTAGATGGAAGGAAAGCAATTCAGAAAAAGACCCAAGATGCAGGAAATAATGAACATGGATGGTGAAAAACATAACACCTCTTGGACTTAAAAGAACAGGATAGGGGGCCTCCCTGGTGGCCTAGGGGTTAAGTCTCAGCTCTACCACTGCTAAGGCTTGTGTTCAATACCCAACCAGGGAATTAACCTACATGGCGTAGCAGACCTCTCCCCTCTCGCCTGCTGCTCCCCTCAGCAGTGTATTTCAGTCAATCTGCCTGTTCTGCTCCCAACTCTGTCTCTGGTGAATCCTTTCACCACCACCCCCCACCACCACCACCACATTTCTGGCCACATTTCTGACTCTTGTATGCATAAATAAATAAATCTTTAACAATAAATAAATAAATAATTTAAAAGGCCAGAAAGGAATAAAAATAGGAGGCAAATATAAAGCACAAAGTAATACAAAAAGTTGCTAATTATCATAGAACTTATATGATACTAAACATTTTCACTTAAAAAATTCAGATTGTCAGAATGGATTATAGAAAATGTAGCTTTATATTGTTAACAAGAAACATCCTACTTTATTTCTAGAAAGAATACAAAGAAAGCAAAAGGATCTTGATGTTGTTATTTATTCATTTATTTATTTTTAAAAGATTTATTTTTTTTTATTTATACATACAAGCTGGGGTACAGGCCAGAGGCGTGGGGGGACGAGAGAGCCCACCAGAGACAGAGCGGGGAGCAGAACAAGCAGATCAGAAATACACTGCTGAGGGGAGCAGCGGGAGAGGCAGGAGAGGTCTGCTGCGTTGAACTCGCGTCTCCGCTGCCGACAGCTCCACAGCGCAGCGCCCAAGCCTCACGGGGAGGCCATTGATGTTGTTTTGATGAAGTGCTGGGTTCAGAAAGCAAAGTCCTTGGATTATCCATAAGAAAAGTTTCGGCAGAATTCCCTTTTCAGTGGCACAGGGCGAGTTTATTCAAGATGTTTCTGGGTGTAGGCCAGAGGTGCAGGAGTGAGAAGATTCACCAGAGACAGAGTAGGGATTGGAGCAAGCAGATCTACTGAAGTGCATTGCTGAGGGGAGCAGCAGGCGAGAAAGGAGTGGTCAGCTGTGCCATGTGGGTTAGCTCCCTAGCTGGGAATCGAATTCATGCCATAGTGACTGGGAATAGCTTGATAGTGCTGAGACTTTAACCCCTGTGCCACCAGGGAGGCTCCTTAGCATAATGCTTAGCATAATGCTTTTACTTGGATACATCCAAGTCATGGTATGTATCAATATTTCACCCTTTTTTTTTAAGATTTATTTATTTATTTATAAATAAGCTGGGTGTAGAACAGAGGTGTGGGGTGGTGAGAGTATTCATCAGAGACGGAGTGGGGAGCAGAACAGATAGATTGACTGAAATACACCGCTGTGGGGAGCAGTGGGTGAGGCAAGAGAGGTCTGCTGCACCATGTGGGAAGCTCCCTGGCTGGGGATCAAACTCGCACTGCAGTGGCTGTGAATAGCTTCATAGTGCTGAGACTTACCCCTTACACCACCAGAGAGGCCCATTTCACCTTTTCTTACAGCTGACTAATATCTCACTGTATGGAGATACTACATTTTGTTTATCAGTTGATTAATATTTGGTTTATCTTCACTTTTTTGCCTTTTATGAATGGAATTACACAAATTTTGGGGTGAACATACATTTTCAACTCTCAGGTGAAATATACCTAGGAGTGGAATTGCTGACTCATACATAACTCCACATTTAACTTTTGAGGAACGATCAGACTGTTTCCCAAAGCAGCTACACCATTTTACATTCTACCAGAAGTATATGCTTTTATGAATGTCATAGATTCTTGCATAATGACCTATTTCTCAATAGTGCTGAGGACCCACTTCTCAAACTAAGTAAAAATTTTTATTTCAACAAGTTACTGATTTTGCTGAAACAAGGGCAGAAAATAATTTAATAAACATTTAATGATTATTAATTCTATTTATCTTATAACTCATCAAACCATCACAAATCACCCAAACACAAGTTATAAATATTAAAAGCAATTATCTTTGATGTGTTGCCAACTTTTGTCATCCACAAATCAAAGCTTTAAACATGTTTTCCAAATTTTTTTTAACATAAATGTGTATCATGGCAGGAGGATAGAACTTATTTCACTTCCATCTGGCTAATCTGACTTGCCCCTTTTAAATATTGTAGATACAGGTGCAAGAGCCTCCATTTACACTCTTGCCCTAGCTCTACATGTTGGAGGCTAACTGGAAGCTGCATGTCTTTGCTGTATGATGGAGGCAATTAATCTCTTTTCTTTGATATATTTGGTAGGGAACAAAAAGAAAATGCAGGCTAAAAATCTCTGGTTAAATAGGAGATAAGAGAGCAGCTCTCCCAAATGAAGTTAATGAGACCAAGTCACTATTTGAGCAAGTCTCTCTTGGCCCATTGTCAAGACAATGAGTTTAACGGGCTTTAAAAGCAATAAGGAGACTTCCTGTTCTGGGAATGTGATCTTTGTGTAAAAATGTAGGTGGGGGTATGGCAGTGCTGCTCCCTATAGCTAGCACAGGCCTGCTTCAAGGTGATTTTGATGTTGTTTTAGAGTCGATGGATTTGAGAGGGGAGCGGGGTCCTTGGGTTCACTCTGGGAAAGGTTTCACCAGAGCTCCCTTCAGCGGCACATGACAAGTTTCTCCACAAGACAGAGACTCACTTATACTTAAAGAACAGTTTATTAGGGCAAGGAAATAAAGGACACTTGTACGGACACAAGTGGACAGGAAGAGCTGCCCCGCTGAGGGGGGGCAGGTTTGCAAAGAGGGGCCTGCATGGTGCAGGTCACAGGCAGACAGGCAGGCTGCTGCCCTGCAGAGACAGAATTGGTAAAGGAAAGCACCTGCATATGCACAGGTGGGCAGAGAAAATGGCTGCCCCGAATTCTTGCATGGATGGCACTGATATAGCCTTCTTTCAGTTGGGAGGGGCTCATCTTCGAGGATGGTTCCTGTTTGCTGGCTAACTAGAATTAGAAAAGAGACTGGTGATTCTACAATGGGCTCAATCTCCATATCTTTGCCCCTGGACTGCAGTCTAGCTCCTACCTATGCTTTGTAATTTAGGAGCTGGCTAATGGTTGTGCTAATGTGCTAATGGTTATGTTGATTTCTTCTACCCCCACTTTCTTGTGTGGGTCTAATTCTATTCTTATTTTGCGTTATATCTCCTCCACCAATTTCACTTGAGTCTCTTACTCTCTTTCATGTACACAGATTATAAGATGTTCTCTCTCTGAATTGAAATTCTCTCTTGGCTCTGATCAAATGTAGTGTTCACTGAAATACAAGTCTCAATGATAGTTAGATGAAGAGTTCATTCAATAATGAAAGTGAGGATTCGAACCTGGGAATCAGTCTGACAGATTTTCCTCTCTAAGAACTACTCCAATTATCACAAGTTCAAGTTCAGTTTATATTCCTTGGTATAGAGTGGCATATGTGTAGAAGAAAAGGAACAGAGAGTCACTGATAGTAAAAATAATTATCTTTGACTTGGGGTTTCTGGTTTTCATTTATAGGTTTAGATCTTTTGATTTCCTAAATTATCAGAACCTAAACAAATTTGAAACTATTTATACTTAAAAGAGGGCAAGTGCTGGGGTTTAATCATTTTCTGACTTTGAAGAATGTGTTGTTGAGACACAAAGGCCAGGCACCCATTGTTAAAGATCTCTAGCTGGCTTCTTGGTCCTTCATGGAGACTGAAAGGTTGGTTACCTTCAGACTTCAGAGTCTCTGTGACTGCAGCACCGAGCACAGCCTGTTCCACTTTAAGCCAATGCAGATGACTTCACTCTCCAGCTGATTAGATCAGGGGATCCAGATCCCAATATGTTCACAGGAAACAAGCAGAGTGAGAACGTGGTCTGGCTGGTGCTTTCACCTCAGCATTTCTGCAAACCGAGGTAGCCCTGCTGCCTAGACAGCCCATGCATATGGAAGCAAGGGAGGTTGCAGGTTCAGGAAAGACATCTCGCCACGGCGAAAAACATCCACATCATTTTTTCTGTACACAATGTGAATTTGTAAATTTTTGAGAGACAGTAAGCAACATCTCTATTGAGAACTCTGGACTTAGAGGATATTAATGGAAACTATTCAAATGCTTTCATAAAGATTCCCAAAATCTCAAGGAAAAAAAGAAAAGTTAAATTAAGATTTGTAAAATGTGTGCCCTCACAATTGAGTAGAAGATTGGCAGATGATCAGAAAAAGTAAAATTTTAATTTAGTGAGTAGAAAACCCTGAAAATGTTTTCCTCTCGGCATGCCTTCCTCTTTCTTATCTTATAACTGAGAAGGTAGAGTGCTCCACTCAAGGCTACAGGAGTTAAGGGGACTACGGGGGTGGGGGCGGGGTGTTATGTAATTCCTTTAAAACAAAGATCAAAGCAAACCTCAGTGCTTCTCTTTAATGGGTCAGGAAACTGCAGTTGTGAATTGCAAGGAATCTAAAGGCCTGAAGGATGTGGCCAGCATGAAGGACTCACATAGATGATGTGATGTAAGTCAAAGGTGCTGTGCCTACGCAAACCACTGTATATGGAGAAAACAGGAACATTGTGAGGGAGGAAGGTGAAGGCAACAAGGCTGAGGAACTGTCCCTCACCAGAAAGAGACTAATTAAAACAAAACCATCTGAGTCATTCTCATTTCAGCTTTGAAATGAAGAGAGTCATGCGCACAGCCACAGCTCAGACACAAGCAACAACATTACAAATCTCTTTGCTTTTTGAAGAGGTGGATGTTTGAGGGGCACTTAGCCAAGCAGAAAGAGTGTATGATTAAAGCAACTTAAAATAGATGCCATCCATGATTTTTCAGCTTACTGAATTGAAATGAACCAATTAAGTGTTATCAATTGCATTGTACTTTAAATCATTAAATTACATCTCAGAACTTTTTCTTTTTTCTTTTTTTTAGAAAAGGCAAACTTTATGGACTGTATATGAGAGGATAACAGACCTGAAGGACAGTTATCAAGAAGTTCTTCTCCAGAACTTTTTGTACTTTGTATATTCATTTCCTCCCAACCATTTATTTTGGAAATGTTCAAATCTACAAAATGTTGCAAGAGCAGTACAATATATCCTTTACCTTAATTTATGAAGTGTTAACCTTTTTCCATATTTGTTTTCTATAGATGAAAGATATTTATACATAGTATCTATATATGTACATTTTAAAAATAGTATTGATAACAGCATAGCTATATATTTGAGAAGTATATCCTTTTTTTCCTTCAACTATTTGAGAAATTCATTCCGAGGATTCACCTTTAGATACTTCAATGTGCATCTCCTGGTATATTCTTCTGTATTAAGTCGCTACTATTATCAAACCCACAACATTTAACATTTGTACGAGACTCTTGTTTGACATACAGTCCTTATTCAAGTAGCCTTAATTAAGCCAACAGTGGCTTTAGGGAATGGTCCAGGCAATATCTCTTTAGTCTATTTTAATGGAGTCTTGTTCATGGGCTTTGTCTTTCATGATATTTACATTTTCTTCTATCTACACTTTTTCTAAAGTTCTGTTGATCTTCCTCTCTGTCGGCTTCAAGTCATGGTTCAGAAGCTTCTAAAAACAGAGTCCAGGGCCTTGCTGGTGGGGCAAGGGGTTAAGTCTCAGCACTACGAAGCTATCCCCAGCCACTGCAGCAGGAGTTGGATCCCAGGCCAAGGAGCTGACCCAAATGGTGCAGCAGACCCCTCCCCTCTTGCCCCCTGCTCCCCTCAGCAGTGTATTTCAGTAGATCTGACTGTTCTGCTCCCCACTCTGTCTCTAGTGAATCCTCTCACCCCTCGCATCTCTGGCCTACACCCAGTTCATCTATGCAAAATAAATTTAAAAAAATAAATAAGTAGGGTCTCCCTGGTGGAGCAATGGGTTAAGTCTCAGCACTATGAAGCTGTCCACAGCCACTGCAGCACGAGTTCCATCCCTGGCCAGGGAGCTTCCCACATGGCGCAGCAGACCTCTCCGGTCTCACCTGCTACTCCCCTCAGCGATGTACTTCAGTAGATCCGCCTGTTCTGCTCCCCACTCTGTCTCTGCTGAATCCTCTCACCACCCCCCACCTCTGGCCTACACCCCAGTTCTTGTATGCATAAATAAATTCTTAAAAAAATAAGATCTTAATCTTAAAATAAATCTTAAAATAAAATAAATCTTAAAAAAAATCTTAAAATAAAGGAATAATTCTTAAAAAAAAAAAAAAAGGAGTCCAAAGATGCTCCCTTGACAAAAATACATCTGCTCTTTTTTAGCACTGAGTTTTATCCTGGGGTACTTGCTCCTGTTATTAATAGGTGTTTAAACTCTAATTTATGCAAGTGTTCATTTGTTGTTTTGGATCTAGCCGGGGGTGGAAGGATGGGGTGGGGGGTCTGGGCAAGTGTTTTAAATATCCCAGGCTCTGCTTTGAGTAGTAGCCTTTTCTATGAAGAAACAGGTGATTCAGCCTTTTTTCCTCACTGACTCAGGCTCCAGCTGTTCTATATTCAGAGTCTGAGGCTCAAACTAGTAATCCTTGCTCTGCACCCCACCCTTCTCTCCAGCAGTGCACCTTCTGTACTAGCTATACTGGATGCCAGCTCTGCACATTCCCTTATGCAATGCAGTGCTAGGTCCCCTTATGCAGGGGCATATGCCCCTGAACCAGGTCCCCTTATGCAGGGGCATATGCCCCTGAACCAGCAACTACAGGGTCTTTTGCACAGGTACTGATGGAGGAGATATAACCGCTCTCAAATCCATCCACTCTAAAACGACAGCAGTACCACCCCTCCCTCTTGGATTCTGCCCCAATGTCACTATAAGCCCAGTTCAGTTCAAGTTTTTCCTAACCCTTCCCACCCAACCATTGCTCCTAGAGTGTGCTGTAGTCATCCATTTTCCCAGAGTGTCTCTCTTTTCACAGAGTCTCTCTCTCTTTTTTAAAGGTTTATTTATTTATGCATACAAGAATTGGGGTGCAGGCCAGAGGTGTGGGGGGTGAGAGGATTCACCAGAGACAGAATGGGGAGCCAAACAGGCAAATCCACTGAAGTACTGCTGAGGGGAGCAGTGGGCAAGACAGGAGGGGTCTGCTGCACCATATGGGACACTCCCTGGCTGGGGATCGAACTCATGCTGCAGTGGCTCTGCATAGCTTCATAGTGCTGAGACTTAACCCCTTTCGCCACCAGGGAGGCCACAGAGACAGACACTTAATGTGAAAAATCTTTTGTAGAATTGGGTGCAGGGAGACAGAAGAAAGGGTATTGCTAATGATAATTCTCCAATAATTCTCCAATAATCCCCCTAAATTACCCATCCCCTTAAGGGCAAATGCCCAGCCAAACAGGGTTGGCTTGAAGATTTGCCAAAAGCCTAAGGTAGCTTCTGGTGGAGAATAGCAAGAAGGACCTTTGATAGGGTTTAGAGAGCTGAGACAAAGAGAAAGCACATCATAACTGCTGCCATTGTCAGCCTCTGCACCTGTCTCTTTCAAGTGTCTCTACATATCTCTTCTCAATGTGTCTCTTCCATGTCCCTTTCCAGCAGTACCATGGTGCAAATTGGGCTGCAAAAGCAAGGTGGCTTGAGTTTGCACATGTGCAGTCAAGCATAGCTGCTTGACTCCACCTTAGTTCCCCCGTTCAGGAAGTCCAGTTCATGGCACCCAGGGATTTATAATCCAACATACTGCATGTAAGTGAGGGTGGGGAAACTGGAGCCCATTCACTATGCTGCACTGCCTCTCCCCTTTTCAGAACAACATGTTTAGTAAGGTAGCACTTATATATAGAAGGGCATAAAAATGCATGTACATGTGGGGGTGTGCCCACATATGTATTCATTTACTGGTATATACATAAATGCTTCTAGAAAGATATATAAGAAGTGGTAGCACTGATTGCCTGGAAGAAGAAATTGGTGACCCAGAGCAGGGGCAAAAAGGAGACTTTTCAAAGGATAATCTTTTGTACCTTTTGAATTTTGTTCCATGTGCAAATACTATGTGTTTAAAAAATTAATATTCTTTCAGAGAAAATATAATTTTCATTTTTATTAGACATATATTCTGATGACAATATAAGGCAATATATTTTCATTTTCAAACTATTATATGAATCTCATTTTATAGAGAAATTATTATGTCCAATGTTCTTTTTTTTTTTAAAGATTTATTTATTTATACATACAAGCTGGGGTACAGGCCAGAGACGTGGGGCGGTGAGCGGGTTCACCAGAGACAGAGTGGGGAGCAGAACTGGCAGGTCAGAAATACACTGCTGAGGGGAGCAGCAGGCGAGGCAGGAGAGGTCTGCCACACCATGTGGGATTCTCCCCGGCTGGGTATTGAACTCGCTGCCGACAGCTCCACAGTGCAGCGCTCAACCACTGCGCCACCAGGGAGGCCCTATGTCCAATGTTCTTAACTGTACACACAAATTCCTGTAGTATGAGTTTCAACAAATGGAACAAGCAACTTCCACACTGCTTTCCATCCTCATTCACACTGGTTTGTGCTGTTGTTCCACATTGAGCATTCTCTCTGAATTCTGCAGGTATCTAATATCAAATATGATGCTAAGTGGCTCACTTGCTTTTCCTCTAGAGCACACTGAGAGGCCACATTTCCCAGCATACCTTGCTGGAAGGTAGGGCTGAGTTCTCGTTGGCAGTAGTGTCCTACCCTAACAATTCTAGAAACAGCTTCTAAAAACCTCCCTGTGATCCTGGAATTCTCTTCCTTCATTTGCTTGACATGCACAGAATGTGAAGTTGTAGACTTTGAGCCCTAGAGCATTACTGGGTTAAGCAGAAAAATAAACTTTTGCAGTGTTCATTGCTGACATACACAAACACCCCTTAACTGGGATTTGATCCCATGTTCAGTACCTGGCACCATCTTTGATCAATGTCATCTTCTTGGAGGGCCTGACTTACCACTTGACTTAACACAGCTACCTGCTTCCTGCCCAGAGTGTTTGAGCTCCTTCCAGGGATCTGGCTGTCTTCTGAAGTTAGCTAATACTTATACTTCCTATAGACCTTCTTCCCCAGACAATGATGCAACTTTGATCAAGCTGGAAGAGTCATTTAGGGCAGAGGGTGATAGAAGGCAACTACTGACCACTAGATCTGTAGACCTCAGTCAACCACTCTACCACCATTTGGGGCCCTTGTACCTCACCACAACTACAACCATAATTCTTAGGTTGTGACCTCAACACAGACTGGTGACTACCTCCTTTAATCATTCTAAACTATTTACTGAACGCAGACGATGTGCCAGACACTATTCTAGTTGCCTTGGATATATCAGTAAACAAAGGAGACAAAAGATTCCTGCCCTCCTAGACTCCCTTTCTGGGGGGAGACACAGTAAACAATAATTCTAGTAAATAAGTGCTTCCAATGGTATGTGAAACGATAAGGAGGAAAGAGCAGGTTATCAGATGTGCTGGCCAAAGGGTAGTTGTCTATAATATACTGGTATATCAGATGACTAGAAGGTGACTTTGGAGAAAAGATTTAGAGGTGACAGTTAGTCACTTGTTTATTTGGGAGAAGGTTCCGAGCAGAATAATCATGCAAATACCCTGAGGTAGGGCCAAGCCTGGAGTGTTCCAAAAGCTGGAAGGAGGCCACCTGACTGGGAACAGGGAGGACATGAGGTCAGAGAAGCAATGAGGAGGGTGAGCCAATTGCACAGGGCTTTGGATGCTACTGTAAGGACTTGGGCTTTGCTTTGAGATGATGTGTGTCTGCAATTTTAGACAGATAAATGACATATATTCTGGGGTGGAAAAAAAAGAAAAAAAAAAGACATATATTCTGACTTCTTGAGAAAAATCCCCCTGGCTGTTGTACTGAGAACATACTCAGGTGGGAGCAAAGCAGAAACTGGGAGAGCACGGGAGGCTGCGGCAGATACCCAGTTTTGAATGATGGTGACTCATGCTGAGTGTGATAACAGGGAAGCAGTTGGATTATGGAGGTATTTTGAAGATGCAGCCAACAGAATTTTCTAGTGAACTGGATATTGAATGTGAGAGAAGTGGAGTCAAGAAGGCCCCAAAGTCTTGATCTGAACAAACAGAAGAATGGAACTGCCTGACTTGGAGAAAGCTGAGGGTGGAGCTTTAGCAGCAGGAGTTCAGCTCTGAAGATTTTTGAGACTGAGGTTTCCAGAGATCAGAGATGCTGGGTAGGCAACTGAGGTGCAAATCTGGAGTCTGGAAGAAAAGTCTCAGTGGAGTTTAATTTCAGAAGCTGACTACCTTACATAGTTGCTGTTGTCATTCCCCCTGATCTGTAATTTGTGACACACAATAACACATCATCCATTGCTGCCTCATTCTGAATGTGACTTAAATGTGCAATTTGTGTACAGTATAGTCCTGTGCTAACAGACTGTCTTTGTGGAGTAAATGTTGTGCTTTGTATTAAGACAGTGCTAGTTTAATCTTAACATTGTGAATATTGTGACTATGTTTTCTAGGATTTCAGGTAATGAAAAAGAGAATAATTATAATACCAATGCCCCATGGCCAGACATCACTGACAACACAGATAATGGTTGTTAATGACAAATGGGAGGACATATGACTGGGTTAAGAAAGTAACCAAAACTTTCTTGCTGCACATTTCTAAATAGTCAGAAAAACCTGGAATTGTGCCTAGTGCAAAAGAAGATTTTAAAGCACATATTGAAGAATGAATCTCAGTTTTAGGATTAGATAGGCAAGTAGTTCTAAACGTCTCAAAAGTGGAGTTTGAGTTTTTTGTCTTTGTCTCTCCAAAGACACCAACACTCAGTCAGAAAGAGTGGCCTTGGAATAAGCTGGGCACACCACACACAAGCACTTATTAGCATATCATTCCCTTGACTGCTCTGTAAAGCTAAGTAAAATTGTATTCTCTGATTCAGACACTGCAATGAAAATGTCCTATGGGGGGACAAAAGGAGAAATTCTGCTAACAGACGCATTGGTCTGTACAGAGCAAAGCTGACTCTGGCAGGTCTCAGCAATGATCATGCTTGCTGGTCGCCCAAGTGCAGCACGGCAGCAGCAACAACATTCTCCCTAACTCTTAGGTACTTGGACTTGAAAAATAGAATTTCAAATCATCTTAATTTCTCTGCAGACTGTAATGAAACTGCAGAAAACATAAAAGATCACTGATCACTTATCCAACTACAAACTAGACTTTGCTTATTGATCTGCATATTTGGCAGACAGTACAAAAGTAAATTTTGGCAAATCCCATTCAATCTATAAGCTTCTTGCCAAAGAAAATGAAAAGACTTGTTTATAGTGTCCTGTACATCTTGTGTATAACATTGATAAAAAGACATGTGATTCACTTACTTGTGATACTGAGGCTTTCATAATGTAAATTTTCCACTGCCTTAAATAGTTAATGAGACTTTATCACTTTTATTATGTAAAATTCACTTTGATGCACAGCTCTACCCTTGCAAGTTCACACCACGCCAATTCCTGGTGTCAGTCCAAAGTGATAACATCAAGCTAAATATCCTCCTAATAGAAGTACTGAATGTGGGATAATTAGGATTTTTAGTCTTACCACCACTTAAGAGAAAAAAGGATCCCTTAAAGACTCAGGAAGTTTAGAGAATTATTACTGGGAATGGAAACAGAAAAAGCAAAACTATTTTATTGTATCATGAGACATAAAGAAATATCATTGTTCTACTTTATAATTTCCATTTTAATGTGTAGTAGTGAAGCCTTACATTTATGTACCTCAAGAAAATACAAGCTTCCCTGGGCTTGGTTTCCTGAGGCACTTGGCTGGGAAGATTCTTTGGAGGATGCTATTTCTTCATTTTTTTGATCTACATTTCCTCCTTTCCCCTCGTCTCAGGCACTGCTGCATCACAGTCACAGCAGTAAGTTTCAGTGGCTTCTCCTGGGAGGTAGATTTGTCTAGGCCTATCCACCCACGGTCTGCAGCCAGAACAGCTTATTGGCAGCGTCTAGGCTTCTGCCCTTGGGAGACTCAGGCGGGCAGCGCCCCTCATTGAACAAACTTATCCATGTCCTTGGCATTTTTGCTGCTTCTTAACACTTTTCAGAGAAATACTCTTTGTCTGTACAATTGACCTGACACACCAAGCATCCCATAATTTCTGGCCCATCAGAGAAGGAAGTCATCCAAATTCTTTGGATGTGATCTTGTTTCATATGTCACCATCTCACTGATAAATATTCACGGTGTTAAAAAGAATGCTATTGTGATGCTCAGGTTCCCAGACTCTGAAACTGTATTATTGTGGCCCTCAGAGTAGGTTCATTAATTTTCAGAATTTTATTTGTAAGCAATATCATAAAAATCAGTCAACCAAAATTGAGGCATTCCACCAGGGCAATGGTTTTCAAGTTTGGCTGCCTAATGAGTGAGACAGATTTAAATTGATACTTAAAAAAAAACCTGTATCTGGGTCTAACCCCAAGGCATTCTGATTTAATGGGCCTGTGGTTTGGCATTATAACTTTTTTGAAGTAGCACACATCATGGCAGAAGTCAGTTTACTTTCTTTTTGAGATTATTAACTGTACTTCTATTTATGCACATTCTGCCTGAAAGTTTTCCATGGCATGAAGTAGGTTGTTCACAGAAGGTAAGGGCCAACTGAATTATCATTACTACAGTGATTATCGACAAAGTCAGTATGTTCAATGGCAATCATAAATCCTGTTTAGCCATCAAAGGTGAAATGGAGACTCTCAATAACTGCCTTTTGGTTAGCATGGCCCACCTCCTCATCTGGCACTGACTGGTACATTCAGCCTCCTCAGAATTCTAAGTGTCATCAGCTCACTCAACCGCTTCAGTATTTGCACACATCCCCCACCACTGCCACCTGTCCCTTCCCCTGCTATATTCCCAATACTTCCCCAACATCTTCCAACATCTTCCCCAACATCTTCCAAGCTCACTTATTCCAGTTGGCCTCCTTGGTTAAATACAGTCATTGTGGATGTGAGCAGGCATTTTGAAACACTCTCATTATTAGCACAATGCCTCCAGCAATGATGGCTATGGTAGAATGCAGGGATGGATGACAGCCGTACCAGGCAGCAAATGTGGTTGAGGTGATGGTGGCTACTGCTAAGGCAGCCACGACGGGCTGCCACATGGCAGCTGTGGCAACAGATGGTGGCTCTTGGTGTGAGTGGTCACAGGGTGACTACCACTGAAGTGAACCAGTGGGCAACAGCAAGTGAGGCAGCATTCTCTGTTGGAAAGTTTCTTTCCCCCAAAGTCTACTCTCCCTGTGTGTGTAGCCAGCAGGAATGGCATGCAATTAAAACTCTGTCCCCTTTAGTAGTCCTGAGCCAAATGAGTTACGGGGTTAGTGTTTAAACACCCTCACTCCTTCAGTAAAAAGAATGTATATTCCACACAGCCGCCCAGAGTTCCCCAGAGAATTAACCTGTTGCCCACAGCGCCGACTTGCTTGATAATGCCCCTTGATGTGTCGTTGGCCCTTTCCTGGCTCACTTCCCATTGCTCTACAAATACTTTCTGGGATCACTTCCCAAAACCTTGTTTCAAAGTCTGTTTCCAGGGGACACCAATCTAAGATAATGCGTCATGAACCAAGGGTTATGATTCAAGCACATATGGCACATTAACAAAAACTGACCATATGCCAAGCCATAAAGCCTCAACATATTTCAAAGGAGTGAAATCATATAAAACATGTTCCTAACCCAACTGCAATTACCGAAGATAATTAGAAAAATCCCCATATGTTTAGAAGTTAATATAATTTTTAACTCCTAAATAATCTAGGAATAATTAGAAAACCAGAATACAAAGTCTTGCTTGGTGGGAAATTTAGGTGCATATATTAGAAAAGAAAAAAATCTGAAAATGAGTGAGCTAAACTTTTACTTCCAAAAGCAGAAAATTAAATCCAAATAAAGGAAAAAATAAAGAGAATTAATTGAATTAAAAAACAAAATAGAGCACATTGAGAAAAGTCAGATTCTGTAAAAAAATAAGATTGATAAACCCATGTCAAGCTTGATCATGAAAAAGAGGAAGGGGGGGCCCTCCCTGGTGGCGCAGCGGTTAAGCGCTGCGCTGTGGAGCTGTCGGCAGCGGCGACGCGAGTTCGACGCCCGGCCGGGGAGAATCCCACATGGTGGGGCAGACCTCTCCTGCCTCGCCCGCTGCTCCCCTCAGCAGTGTATTTCTGATCTGCCTGTTCTGCTCCCCACTCTGTCTCTGGTGAACCCTCTCGCCGCCCCACGCCTCTGGCCTGCACCCCAGCTTGTATGTATAAATAAATAAATCTTTAAAAAAAAAAAAAAAAAAAAAGAGGAAGGGGGTACAAATAACCAACGTGAGAAATGAAAAAGGGTTTTCATTACAGATTCTATAGACCTTAAAAAGATAATATGAGAGTGATTATAGTTAATAACACTGCAGAGAATTGAAATTAGCTACGAGAATAGAACTTAAATGTTGTCACTATTAAAAAAAGACAAGGATACGCTGAACAAATTTGTGGCAATTTGAAAATGCAGATCTTGAGAAATTCCTAGAAAAATGTATCTTACCCAAGCTGACACATAATGAAATAGAAACGACGACAGTTTCACAGTAGCGTAAATACGGGCACAAAAAAGTTTTACAGTTAAATGCCATCAAGAGGCGGACTCCCCACCCCTCTAATCTGGGTTGGCTTCATGACTTGCTTTGACCAATAGAATGTAGTAAAGACGGTAACTTGGAGGTTTCTGTTTTTGCTCTCTTGGACGCCTGAGCCCACCATACAAGGAAGGTGGTCTAGATCATTGAAAGAGGCCATTTAGGTTCTAGAGTGAAGCCTCAATTTCAGTTTTGGCTGTTCTGGTCATACTTCTTCTAGCTCTTTGGAGCAGAAGCCCACTCAAGCTTAAGTGGGGTTGGCGGAAGACATACTTAGATATCTGATTATACAATTCAGGGTTTGCAGAAACTGGAGTTGCAAATAGAAAGCCACCAAACCCAAGCTGCCCTTTCAGGCACAGAGAAATGATCACAATCCTCTCTCTGCTATCTGGGTTTTCTCCTGTTTGGCTACATGCTGTCTGGGCTCCTGAAATTTTGATTACACACATGTCCTGTCTGGCTCCTAATAAGCCAATTTACAACTTCCTTTGTCTCAGAGATCAAATCCCCAGGAGAGAGTCTGGATCATTTCTCCAAACCACATCAAAAGCCTTGGGTTTCTAATAGCCAGTCTGGTCAACATTGGACAGACTTCCAGTTCCCAGAGGTTTGGAGTCACTTCCAGAGAGGAGTAGCTTGTCTGACTGGTGAATCTGGGTGCAGGTCCTCGCATGCTCTGCTGTGCTCAGCTCAGCAATGGGCTCTCCTGTCAGTAAACATGCCTGCTGCCTCCTGCCCTATAGGACCTGCACCTGTTGGAGTACCTGTGCTCAAACAGCTATACCCACAGAGCCTGTAACCTTGAAGATATTAAGAAGTCGCAGCAGCCACTGTTGGTATCTGGGCAGCAGCCCAGATCCAATCTGCATACTTTTGTGTACTGAAGGCTGCTTACTTGATTCCAGTACATCCTGCACAGGGATCTCTTCTGATGGCAGGAGCACACTCGAACACACACAGGGCAGGCAGATATGACAGACAATCAATGCCCACCAAAACAGCCCTCAATGACAGATGTGGGGTTGGAGGACATACACCCCAATTTCTTTGCCTTCTGGATAAGATAACTGAGGTAAGTTCTCTGCAGTCTCCCAGAAGTTCCCAGGGGGACTGTGTCCCAGCAGTATTGATTAACTCTGTAATGTACCTTTTATTTCCCTCTTTTTCTTACCTCTCCACTCCCCTCCAAGTGTTTCCAGAATCAAATTTCAAATATACCATCTACACTCAAATTGTCAGCATTGGACTCTAGAATACAAACCAGGACAGAAATCCAGTGCAGCAGACTCGAAGTCTCATCTTTCAGTACAGCTGTTTTCCGGAATAAGACCAGTATTTTTATCTCCATTGTCTAATACCCATTTCTATCGCTCAATTGTTCCTGAACTCAGAAGCAAGAGTTGTGTTATTTCTAGTACCTGAAGCTTCAAGTACTCAAAAAATGACCCCCCAAAATTCTTAGTAAATGCTAGAGTGGAAAAGAGAAAGAGCCTTTCCCCAAGTCCATGTAGGAGACGGAATACAGCTGGTGAAATTTAACAATTGTTAAATTAAATTTAACGATTTAATTTCTTAACCATGGTGAACAGATGGAACATTATGCCCACTCCCAGGCCCTTCCTTGGTACACTAGGTGAAGTTAGGGTACAGAGGACCTTCCCCCACAACTCAGGTGCCAAAGGCTAGAACCAGGACTTGGTACACAGAGTCTTTATTTACTGTGCATCCTGATGTCCAGGGAAGTCAGGCCCATGTCTACAGCCCTCAGGACTTCATCTGGCCGCTCCTCAGGGTAAAGGCATCAAGCGGTCTGCCACGCATGTCCACTTTTCCTATGATCCAAAGAATCTTCAGGAGGCAGGAAGTGGCTGTGGCTGTGGCTGTGGCTGTGAAGGAAACATATCAACAATCACTCGCCCCTTTTCTGTGCCCAGTCCTGGGGCCACAGCTGGGGAGATCACATAGACACAGCAGAGGCTGCACTTGCAGAATTTAGGCTGGAGGGAGTCTGTGTCAGGTAAAGACCTCGGTCACCTGCCATATAAACAGTGAACTGTCACTGGGAGGAGGGAAGGACCATTTGCTTTATGTACTGAGCACCTGCTGTGTGCCCAGGATTGTTCCAGGAAATGGGGACCTGGCAAAAGATGCAGGAGATACAACTCTGCCTCTAAGGAAGGACAGACAACTAATGAACAAAAATAAGTTAACTGCTGGATAAATTCTAGCAAAAACCAAAACCAACTAAATCAGGATAAAAAACAGAGGTGAATGTGGAAAAGGAAGTACAAGTAACACTTTAAATTGTCAGCTACATTCATGTAGATGGTCCATAAAGTCTTTACATCATGTTTTATGAGATAAGATTGTTTGTGTGTTTGCTACTTTGTAGATAGTGAATGGAGGTGATCTGAATCTCACTGCCCCAAAATTGGGGAGGAAAAGCTATAACTAGGATGCCATCCTCAGGAAGGAAAAGGACGGTGAGGAGGCATTGTGTTAATTACAATGAACACACTGAGAAGCCCCAACAAAGTCTTAAAAGGGAGAGGTGTGACCTAATCTCCACTTGCAAAAGTTCCTTGACTGCCAGAGGAGAGCACATTTGGGGTTCAGAGGTGGTCACAGGAGGACCAGGGAAAGGCTGATTGCTTGTTCAGCGAGGGATGGAGCATAGGAAGAAGGTAGGGTCTTTACTGCTCGGATGCCAAAATAACTTCAAAGAAAAATCACCAGCACATGACTAAGAAACTAGCATGAACAGCATGCAACCATTACTGAATGTTTCCTGAAAAGAATGCTTCCCTCTGATAACTGCTTTTGAGGTCTGAATCTTTCAAGTATTCCTGCCTCACTGGACAAAAACAACCAATGACTACAGACCCAGTAGAAGGGAATCTCCCCTTTCTTCAGCCAAGAACTCCTCTGAAGCAGGCAATACAAGCAAAGGCAGTAAGGTGAAAACCATGGTGGAGGGAGCTCAGGTACCTTGGGTGCCCTGGGACAGGGATAGGTCATCAGGGGACATTTTCTTAGGGAGAAAACATCTAAACTGGAATCAGGATTAGCCTGATGGATCTGGACGGGTAATAAAGACGGAAGAAATGAGCTGGATAAACACGTGGCAGCAGGAGACATGTCCATAAGTACCATTCACTGAGGCTGGAACACAGCATGAAGTAGAAAGTAAGGGGAAGCAGGGCCAGAGGTACAGGGGCCACATCACTTGGGTGCTCTGCGATGGAGTTTAGACTTGAATTGGTATACGTGAGAAGCCATGAAAAAGTTTTTAAGTAGGGCCTCCCTAGTGGTGCAGCGGTTGGGCGCTGCGCTGTGGAGCTGTTGGCAGCGGTGGCGCAAGTTCGACGCCTGGCCAGGGAGATTCCCACATGGCGCAGTGGACCTCTCCTGCCACACCCGCTGTTCCGCTCAGCAGTGTATTTCCATCTATCTGCCTGTTCTGCTCCCCGCTCTGTCTCTGGTGAACCTTCTGGCTGCCCCATGCCTCTGGCTTGTATGCATAAATAAATAAATCTTTAAAAAAAAAAGTTTTAAAGTAAAGCAGAAAATGCTCAAATTCCTCTGAAATCACTCTGGAAGCATAATAGAGAATGAGCTGCAAGGGGTAAGATGGGGCATAGAGGTCCAAGAGAAGGCTTCTCTTCTGGATGCAGGAAAAGATGGGGTTCTAGCGACAGAGGCAAATTCTAGCATGTTTAGATCTAGGGGGCTGGTGAAAGGTGTGACTTTTTGACTTTGGAATTCACAGTGCAGTGGGGGAGGTAGTAAACATCTAAATCAGTGTTTCTCAAGCTTTCTTTTCATTTTTGCAGAGGAGCCCTTTAAAATTTTCTTAAAAAATTTTACCCACCTGCGAAATTTTAATACCACAGATACATACAGAGGTATCAGTGTATGTCTTGTACAGATTTAAAAGAGCAAGATTTTCTTGTTCCATCCTCATTCTGTCTGCCAGTACAGCCAAAGATACAGTGAAGAAGGGAAAGAGAGTAGGTACAAAGGTGGGTGAAGTCAGCTTGGGGACAAACACAGTGAACCCAGCAAGGATTTGTTCTCAGCATGAATGGGAAGCTACGGAAGGGTTTAAAGCAAAGGTGTAATGTGACCAGTTTTTAGTTCTTAAATGCTTGCCTGGCCACTGTATAGACCCAAGACAAGAATAGATTCAGAGAGACCAGGAGAAGACTGTGGAGAGGCAGGAGGTGATCACAATCTGGATTCTGGACAGAACGGGAAGCTGTATGGGTGGACTGGGATGGGGCTAAAGATGACTCCTTACTCTCAGCAACTAGACAGAAGAAGCGGTGATATGAAAAAGTGAGCTTCCTCACTTACTTCCACATTTGAGGGTGAGGGTGGCAGCTGTACTTGCTCAGCACACTGTAGGAAGCGGCGTACATGATCTGCACAGTTGCCCACTGCTGCCTCGTTCTGTCGAAGACACTCTTCAAAGGCCTCAAAAGGTTCAGCACAGGTCTGGCGAATCTGACGGATGATTGGGCTGTGGGAGTAGGGCATTTCAGGCACGAGACTTCCATGCCACTGTCCCCCACCCTATCTTCCCCCTCCAACTATCCCGTACTTTCCCACTCACTGGGAGGATGTGCATCGAGCAATGCTCATTTTGAGATGGTGGCAATCCCGCTGCCATGACTTAGGCTTGGCTGCCACACACTGGCCATATTGCTCCAACTCCCTGCCACAGTAGCGGGTAGTGATCTCCAGGGCTGCTTGCCTATGGGACAGAGTAGGTTAAGGTTAATTACAGGCAGCAAGCAAAATGGGAGTTCTGATTTGAGTCTGGGGTGGGTCTAGAGCCTTGGGCAGATCTGGGAGTGTGAAGCACCCTCAAATAAGTGTAGAGGTGTCATGAGCCATGGGGTGTGCAATAGGTTGGGAGCTTCTTGGGAGATAGTGGAGAACCTAAAAAAATTCTGATTATTCTAAGCAGACCTTGGAGTAGTCCTGGAAGAAAGATCTTAGAGCCTAAGCTTCCCATGATAGGTCTGGGAATCATGCAGAGAAGACTCTGGGTTTTAGGAGGTAGATCTAAAGTTAAAGGGAGAGAGAGAATTTCTAAGTGGGTCTGGAGGTCCTAAAAGTGAGGTTTAGAGATAAAGAGGTAAATCCCTGGTTTCTGGAGAAAGGTTTTTTGACCAGTTTCAAGATAAGACGGGAGAACGGGAGTACCGAAAGTTAAGACCTAAGGCCTTGGGGTGGGTTTGGGGGTGCTGGGGTGGGTGTCAGGGCCTTAGGGGCACACTTTGGTAGCGCTGGCTAAGATTCTAAGGTAGATCTGGAAATCCAGAGGAGTGTACCAAAAAGTCTGTGTGGATCTTATAAATGAGGTACGTAGTACTCTGGGCAGATCTGGAAGTTCAAAAAAAGATCAGGTTGGGGTGCCAGGGGGAATGACTAGGGGCTCTAAGGACGGGTCTGTGAGTCCTAAAGGTCCTGAAACAAGTCTGGAATTCTTGGTTGCAGGGCGAGGAACTGTATATTCGGAGTGCTGAGAGATAAAACTTGGGTGTTGAGATGAGACCTTAAAGTCAATTACCACAAGGAAGAGGCGGGGACTGGACACACGAAGGGGTGGGACTTGTGAAGGATGACGCTGAATCCTATGAATAGAATCTTTAAGTAACAGGGAGGCTAATCCTTCCCGCATCAGGCTACTAAGGGGAAAAAAGGGGTGCGCGGTACACTCTCCAGCTACTCACATGTTGGTGCCGGTGTGGGACCAGTAAGGGAAGAGCGGACCGCCTTTTCCGGTATCAGGTTGTCATGGCGGCGCCCAGTCCAACCGTCCCAGCCCCGTTTTTTCCGGTCGCAGAGTGGACTAGCAGTCTCATGCCCTTTAAATCCAAATCCTCATGGAGGCGCCCTGCGTCTCCTTCCGGCCTCGGTCTTTAAAGGCCGCACCCTGAGTAGCCACTTCCGGCTCCAACCGACGAGGCTGCTTTATTCCTTTCTATTTCCGACTTGCCCCAGTAAGCCATGGCGGCGCCCAGTAGTCACCGGAAGTAAGGTGGGGCGGTACAGCGGGTACCTCAGCCTTAAACCCTGTGCGTCTGAGTAGCCTTGCGGAGCTGAGCCACAGCTACACGTACGTCTAGCCACTCTACCGGTGCTGGTGGCGAGCGGTTACCGCTGCAACGGACCACAACCTGCTCCCGCCCCCCGCCCCGCGGCTTGAGTAGGCGCCATTACTGCCGGCTGCTGGGAACTGGGATGGGAAATCGCGCGGCCACCATCTGCCTGGCGCATGCGCTCACCGCCCTCTCAGGGCGCTGTCTCTTGGGCTCGTGGGGAGCGGGCGAGACTTGCTGGCCCGGAGCTCCCGTTTGCGTATCCTGAGTTACCCAGATCTTACCCTCTGTCCCTTGTTCTCAATTCTGAAACCAGAACGGAAGTGAATTTAATATTGACACCTTGTGACCATGGGCAAGTCATTTATCTTTGTAATTCCTCCAGTTTTGGCAACGTATTCACCTCTTCGTCTGTCTTCGGAGTGAGGAGAGACCTGGGTGTGTTTCCACATCTGTAGGGCTAACCACCAGTGTCTCTTGATTACAGAACTGAGCATCAGACCTGCTTTCCACTATGCCATCTTTCCAGACACCAGCTCAAATGAACCTAACATTCAGTTAATCAGAGCACTTTAAAGTGCAAGAGTGGGCCTCCCCCGTGGCGCAGCGGTTAAGCGCTGCACTGTGGAGCTGTTGGCAGCGGTGACGCAAGTTCAGTGCCCGGCCAGGGAGAATCCCTCATGGCACGGCAGACCTCTCCTGCCTTGCCCGCTGCTCCCCTCAGCAGTGTATTTCTGATCTGCCTGTTCTGCTACCTGCTCTGTCTCTGGTGAGCCCTCTCGCTGCCCTACGCCTCTGGCCTGTACCCCAGCTTGTATGTATAAATAAAAAATAAATCTTTAAAAAAAAATAAAGAAGTGCAAGAGCTATTTGTGAACACGTGATAACTTCTTGGAGTCTCAGTGTGCCCATCTGTAAAATGGGATGATGACAGTGACATCCTTCACATAGGACGGAATTCACGTCTCCCACCAAGCCTTCAACCCCATGAATCTTTGCCACAGGTTGCACTCAAGGTCAGTAATTAACACTTGCTAATTCAAAAGGCTCACCGGGCTAACTGGGCTGAGTGGGAGGATGTCCCATACAGCCTGCTGCACAGAGTTCTTAAACCAGACCTGACTAACCCCCCCACCCCCACAACCCGCAAGCTCTTTCTGTAAGTGCTGTGGTCTCATCACTCACCCATCCTGTACTGCTTCATACGTGGCAGGTGGATCTCGGATGTTTTTAAATCCCTCTGTCCTGTCCTGTCATTGTAGCATTTTCCCTATAGGGAACATCTCTTATCAAGGGCAGCTCTACAAATACTTGAAACAAGTTATAATACATCTTGCAGTACCAATTAGAACCACTTGAGGGTGTGGAGTGCCCATTAACACTTTGTGGTCCGCTCACGTATTAGTACGCGTTTTTGTCACCAGTGTCAGGTGGCCGCTCACGTACTAATACGTGTTCATCTAGTCTCCGGTTTTTCACGCCACGGTGGATTTATTTGGAACTATCAGTAGCTATTTCTTTGATGATACTCAGTCTAGAAGCTTTACACATTGTTTTGGTGAAAGTGTGTTTTATGAGAGCTATTACAGTTTTTTTAATATCCAGTAGTTGAGGAGTTGTGTGTTTTATTGAATGCTTATACCATTCATACGGTGGCACAGAAAATGGCCGGCCCCAAGGGCTGGTAAATTTGAAGGGCACCGGCACACAAAGTGTTTAAATAAAAGTTTCAAAGGCCCCAGTGAGGTGGGCAGAGTTGACTGATAGAATTGTTAGAGTAACACTATAACCTGAAGACCAGTCAACAGTGGGAAGAGGACGTCTGGCAACCGTGCAACCCTGGGCTGGGGCCAGGAGCAATGTCTAAGACCAGATGGCCACCTGCAGTGAGCAGGTGGGGCTGATGATGAGTGTGATGCAGCCTCTGCAAGGGACAAATGAGAGTGTAGCATGCAGGCTGCTTCATTAGAAATTGTCCTTTACTGAATAAGAGAAAGCTGTTTTTTGGCTTGACTGCAAGAGGCACCACTTTGTCCCTCTTGTTCCTGGGCTGCAGTGATGAACTGTTATCGCCAAGGTGGGCTGGGTCTCGAGATCTGGTTTCTAGCAGGAGCCAGGGATGGGTACTCCTAGGAGCCAAAGCCTATCATTCAAATTTGTATTTACTTCTTTCCTTTTGTTTAAGATTTTCATAAATTCTCTCAAGCAACATTCTATTGACACATCTAAGTAACGTACTCAATTTTCAAGCTTTATCCTTTCTTTAAAGATGGTCATTTTCTACATTTTCAGGGGTACGTAATTCAGTCTTTTGAACCTTTCCTTTAAATATTGTTGTGTCCTATTGTTTCACTTATTAAGAATGTGTATATACATATATGCATAGATAGTTATTCACATATTTTTTAGTATGGATTGGTTGCATGTCATCCTCATTTGAGCAGGTGTATTCAGTTGGGCTCAGTTCATAAGAGTTAAAACATTTACTGTTGTGTATGGCAATTCGTTTCAGCAAATACACATTTCTGTTCTGCCAGCAATCCATTCATAGGAAAAAAAACTTTCATTCAGTCATTCCTTAATCTTTCCTTTTAAGAGGTACAATTGTTTAAATTCTACTAACCCTACAGATACCTGCTTTTACCTCTGTGAGGTAAAAAACACATCATTCAGTCTTTACCAATATTGAGTTCATAGATAAGTAATTTATCTTTCAATATTAACTTTTCCTTGAGTAGATATATTAATTTCTCTTCTAACCACACTTTATTCCATATTCACATGTATTGTATAGGTTTCCTTTCAGTGAGACACCTTTATTTTCTATCATTATTCCATTTATGAGGATGTATTTCATACCATTCAATTATACCAATTTTGTGTATAAATCCTTTCTTTCAATAGATACATTGATTCAAACTCTTCATTCATAGATATAAAATATAGAATTCAGTTATGTGTGTAGCAATTTCAGTTTTGATAAAGTCCCACCAACATTCCAATTCACAGAAATACTAGCTTATACCTTAATTATATATGTTTTGTTTTCCCATTATTGTTATGCTCTATTCCAAGATATCTAACATTCAGTCTTATATACAGGTGTCTCTTTGTTCTTCATATACTCCATTCATACACTATCATTCCATGTTGAACACAGCTCTTTTCTTTCATTAGATATATATCTTAGTTACAACCACATAGAATTCAAATTTGATTATGTAACTTTCCTTATTTATTTATTTTTAATATATATTTTTAGTTATTTATGTCTTTTTCATTTTGTATTCCCCTTGGGTAACCCACCACCAATTCACCAGTGATCCATCTCCATGGTCCCTTGTGTTCTTTTCTATTCCATTTTGTGCCCTTTTCCTCCCCTCCCCCCCTCCCCCAACCCGCTGATTGTCTCTCTCCTATTTGGTTTCCTTATAGTCCTGTTATAAGTGAAACCATTCGATATTTTTCTCTTTCTGGCTTATTTCACTGAGTATGATCCCCTCTAATTCCATCCATGTCGCTGCAAATTGCATGTGTTTATCTTCCTTGAATGCTGAATAGTAATCCATTGTGTATATGTACCACATCTTCTTGATCCCATCATCTATTTTTGGACATCTGGGTTGCTTCCATACCTTTGCTATTGTGAACAGTGCCGCAATGAACATACGGGTGCATGTATCCTTTCGGATTAGTGTTTTTTTGTCCTTTGGGTAAATTCCCAAAATGTAACTTTCCTTTTTTTTTTTTAGAATTTTTGTTTATTTCATTTATGCATACAAGCTGGGGTACAGGCCAGAGGCACAGGGCGGCGAGAGGGTTCACCAGAGACAGAGTGGGGAGCAGAACAGGCAGATCGGAAATACACTGCTGAGGGGAGCAGCGGGCGAGGCAGGAGAGGTCTGCAGCACCATGTGGGATTCTCCCCGGCTGGGTGTCGAACCGGCATCGCCCGTGGCCAACAGCTCCACAGCGCAGCGCCCAACCACTGCGCCACCGGGGAGGCCCAACTTTCCTTTGAATAGATGTGTTTTAGCAGCCAATCACTCACAGAAGTATCTAACATACCACTCAATTTAGTTTATCAGTCTTTCAACAATACCTTATATTTTGCTATATACACACAATACAGACATTATATCACTCAGTAGTTTAAGCAGCTCTTTTTATTAGGTGATACTTCAATTGTATTCTACCTACAACCCTATAATCAAGTGTCCCAAGGCCAATGCAGTTTCTGTAAGTAAAACTTTATGGAACACAGGCACGCCCTCTCAGCCTATTGTATAGCACTGCTTTGACATGGTTGAGTAGTTGAAACACAGACCATCAGTCCTATAAAAGTGGAAATAATCAGTTTAAGCTTTTTTGGAAGTTAGCTAAATTTTTCTTAGTGAAATAAAATATAATTCAATTTGATGTATAATGTGTTTTTCTCAATAGATAAAATAATGCATCTACAACATTTCATTCATCCCAAACCATAAAATGTAAATGAGTTTATGTACAGCACTTTTATGTTCTAACAACAATCCATCCAGAGATAATTACTCAATCTTGAACATAGATTTTTTTCTTACAAAATATACATTCTTTTGTGTCGCAACCTAGACCCCCATATTGTTTTGACAAGGTCACTCTATGGGCGGAGCCTTCAAAGAAGTGTTCCCAAAGTCTGGATGCGATATTTTTCTTGCAAATAAATTTAAGTATAATTTCAGGAGAACAGTCACTAAGTTTCTCCACCATGCCTGCATTCATTGGCCTTACTCATTAGCTCCTGGAAGCGAGATATC